>JAPPVO010000031.1:176985642-177171854 GCA_030407325.1 Camellia japonica
TAGTTTAGTAAATAGTTTTGGCTAGACAGAAATCCGGCCCTGACTCCAAAACCGGAAACCCGATTGGAGTCTCGTCTTCTCCCACAAGTCTCTCGTGCTTAGGCGGTCGTGTGTGCCAAGTTTCGTGCTAAACCGACGTTGTTTGGTGATTTTGAGGGGTCAACACCTCGAATTCAAGTTTCTTAAGGAACTAGTTTGCCTAGACCGAAATCCGATTCTAACTCCCAAACCGGGAACCCGATTGGAGTCCCGTCTTCTCCCACAAGTCTCTTGTGCCTAGGCGGTCGTGTGTGCCAAGTTTCGTGCTAAACCGACGTCGTTTGGTGATTTTGGGGGGTCAACACCTCGAATTCAAGTTTCTTAAGGAACTAGTTTGCCTAGACCGAAATCCAGCTAACTCCCAAACCGGGAACCCGATTGAAGTCCCGTCTTCTCTCACAAGTCTCTCATGCCTAGGCGGTCGTGTGTGCCACGTTTCGTGCTAAACCGACACCGTTTGGTGATTTTAGGGCGTCAACACCTCAAATTTAAGTTTCTTAAGGAACTAGTTTGCCTAGACCGAAATCTGACTCTAACTCCCAAACCGGGAACCCGATTCAAGCCCCGTCTTCTCCCACAAGTCTCTCGTGCCTAGGCGGTCGTGTGTGCCAAGTTTCGTGCTAAACCGACGTCGTTTGGTGATTTTGGGGCGTTAACACCTCAAATTCAAGTTTCTTAAGAAACTAGTTTGCCTAAAGTGAAATCCGGCTCTAACTCCCAATCCGGGAACCCGATTGTAGTCTCTTCTTCTCCCACAAGTCTCTCGTGCCTAGGCGGTCGTGTGTGCCAAGTTTCGTGCTAAATCGACGCCGTTTGGTAAATTTGGGGCGTCAACACCTCGAATTTAAGTTTCTTAAGGAACTAGTTTGCCTAGACCGAAATCCGACTCTAACTCCCAAACTGGGAGCCCGATTCGAGCCCCGTCTTCTCCCACAAGTCTCTCGTGCCTAGGCGGTCGTGTGTACCAAGTTTCGTGCTAAACCGACGCAGTTTGGTGATTTTGGGGCGTTAACACCTCGAATTCAAATTTCTTAAGGAACTAGTTTGCCTAAAGTGAAATCCAGCTCTAACTCCCAATCCGGGAACCCGATTCGAGCCCCGTCTTCTCCCACAAGTCTCTCGTGCCTAGGCGGTCGTGTGTGCCAAGTTTCGTGCTAAACCGACGCCGTTTGGTATTTTGGGGCGTTAACACCTCGAATTCAAGTTTCTTAAGGAACTAGTTTGCCTAAAGTGAAATCCGGCTCTAACTCCCAATTCGAGAACCTGATTCGAGCCCCGTCTTCTCCCACAAGTCTCTCGTGCCTAGGCGGTTGTGTGTGCCAACCTTCGTGCTAAACCAACGCTGTTTGGTGATTTTGGGGCGTTAACACGTCGAATTCAAGTTTCTTAAGGAACTAGTTTGCCTAGACTAAAATCCGACTCTAACTCCCAAACGGGAACCCAATTCGAGCCCCGTCTTCTCCCACAAGTCTCTCGTGCCTAAGCGGTCGTGTGTGCCAAGTTTCGTGCTAAACCGACGTCGTTTGGTGATTTTGGGGCTCAACACCTGGAATTCAAGTTTCTTAAGGAACTAGTTTGCCTAGACCGAAATCCGACTCTAACTCCCAAACCGGGAACCCGATTGATTAAGGCCGAATTGTACATCATTGAGGCCGTTAATTAGAATCTTTTAACTTCACTTGCTGGTCAAACTGTATACTTTATGTGTGTTGAATGTCAATCAGGTTGTACATCGTCGGAGCATAAAATGGGCAAAAAGACAAAATTTGGATAGAGTTGACTTTTTCTGGAAAAGTCAAACCGATGTTTTAAACCTGTTTGGAAGTGAGTAGAAGTATAAAAAGAAAAGGAAAAGGCTTTTCTAGGGTTCTGAACTTGTTTTAACCTAAAGGGAGAGGCTAGGGTTTGGAAGGAAAGAGAAACAAAAAGCTTCAAGGATGTCTCCCATGGTGGTTTCTTCTCCATTTACCTCCTTCCACTCCTCCATGAGTGGCTAGTCTCCTTTTCTAGGGTTTTGATGAAACCCTAGCCATGTAATTATTTAGTTTTCTTTTTTATTTTTAATTATGTAAAGGTTTGAACATTTGTATGGTGATTTAGAAGTTTATTTTATATATTTTTCATTATTTCTTCGAATATTTGACTTTCGGTGATTGTTGAATGTTATCCATACATGAGTTTTCTATTCATTCACATTCAAGGTATGAGACGAACCATGCTACGAGGAACGAGTCGTATCACTACCTTAGTTTAGAGTGAACGATTCGTATTACTTGATATGGTTCGTGCTCGTACATTGAATGTGATGATCTTCTTGTTAAATGCTTTGAGCTTGTAGTTGCGAAGCATTAATCCGTTCAAACCATAGCATAATTGATTTCAATTGGAAACCTTAATTACGTGGCTAGTGGTGGACTCTTTGCCCTAGTTTTTTTCCCCAATTCAGTATACACAATTTCATTTATTATTGATAATCTAATTCCTTAGTTTAATTTATTTGTTATTAAATTAGGTTATGAACAATCAATCTTTTTATCAAAGTTAATTTAGGAATTTAACAATTAAATTAGTTTAATTTCACAATAGTCCATGTGGATCGATACCTGGACTTGCCATTATTCTAAAAGAATTTGGTATAGTTTAGTATTTAATTTTGGTGTGTTCAACGACCCATCAAATTTTGGCGCCGTTGCCGGGGACTTCTGGCAAAATTAGTTAATTTAAAGTTACATTCTTATTTTAATTTTTAGTTTAGGATTTTATGCTTTTGGTGTTGCTAAGTGTGCAGAGCGTTTGAAATTGGAGCTATCATTGAAGTGCAAGCGGAGCGCAACCGAGCTTAAAAGAGAAAAAAAAAAAAAAAAACCGCAGTACTAAAGTGAGTAAACAGAAGCAAACACTCACCAGCAAAGCACCAAAGTGCTAAAACGAAAGTCAAAGCTCAATTGGGGGTTGGAGACAACGTCTACACGCCAAGCACCCGCAAGACGAGTAAAGCGTTTTCGTTAAACCGCTGTGAGTATTTCTCTTTTAGCATTCTGTTTTCGTAACTTAGTGCACCGAGTCGAACTTATTGTGTGTGTGTGGGTAGTGTATGCACGGGCGTCGTTCTTGTTGCCCTGAATTGTGGTATTTGGACCTTGAACTAGAAAGGACCCTTAGAAGACTTAGGGCCTCTGCCCGTGTTCCTAGGCTTGAATATTCATATTCATACATTGAGCCATTAGAGATGGCAGATCCTAATGTCCCGAATGTGCCCAACCGGACACTTAATGATTATTTTACACCCACTGCATATACATCACCATCATGCATCCAATTGTCCAACACCACTGCTGCTCATTATGAGATTAAGTCCAGCACCATACAAATGCTCTCATCATTCCATGGACTAACTCATGATGACCCTTATAAGCATTTGAATGAATTTCTGAAAATTTGCTCGACAGTGAGGATCCAGAATTTCACAAATGAGGCCTTAATGTTGCGATTGTTTCCATTCTCGTTAAAGGATAAAGCCAAACACTGGCTAAATTCTTTACCTGCTAATTCAATCACAACTTGGGACCAATTACAATAACAGTTCTTGGAGAAGTACTTTCCCATAGGTAAAACCAACCAACTTAGGCGAGCCATCACAAACTTTGCTCAAATGGATGGCAAGCAATTCCATGAGACGTGGGAAAGACTTCGAGACCTTCTCCAACAGTGTCCCCACCACCAAGTGCCTGATTGGCAACTTGTTCAAACATTCTATTATGGCTTAATTGAGCCGCACCGCCAAATGGTGGATTCGTCCTGTGGTGGGACATTCATGTCTAAAAATGATGCAGAGGCATGGCAATTGTTTGAGAACCTAAGTGATAATTCCCTTCACCATGCCTTCGCAGCCCGGCAAGTCCGGCAACCAGTAGTTGGAGCCCCGAAAAGAGGGGACATTTATGAGGTCGGGCAAAACTTAGAGTTAGCCCAACAAGTAGAGGCACTATCCCGCAAGATAGACCACTTATTAGCTACAGGACATGCCCCTACCCAACAAGATCAGCCTCAATTCCGTGAGGCATGTGTTATATGTGCGAGCCCTCCTCATGACTTGAGTGAGTGCCCTTCGGCATCACAATTTCCGGAGTTAGTCGAAGAGCATGTGAATGTGGCTCAAGGATTCTCCAACCCGGGTAATGACCCATACTCCAACACATATAATCCGGGATGGAGAAATCACTATAATTTCTCATGGAGACCCCCTTCACAAGGCACTTCTTACAATCCTCCACCACCAAGGCAGAATTTCAATAATTTTGCCAACCAATCATCCTACCAACCACCGCAACCTTATCGACCCCCACAACCGTACCAGCAACCACAACCCCCGCCTGTTCCTCAGGGCAACTCTGCCTTTGAGACTCAGGTATTGGAAGTTCTCTCAGAACTTAAGGGGTTAGCACCGATAGTTCACTCCCACACTCACTCTATTGCCAAGATAGAGACCCAATTGGGTCAAATGGCTAACAACATGAATCGGAGAGGAGGGAAAATTACCAAGTCAAACTGTGGCCAACCCTAAGGGACAATACAGGGCAGAGAGTTCGGTGGGAATGGTAAGCAACATGAGCAAGTGCAGGCGGTGGTTGCTTTGAGAAGTGGTAGGGAGTTAGAGCCTCAGTCAGTTGCGCCAGATGCAACTAGAGTTAAGAAGGGTGACCACGGGGGTACACCTAATGAGAGCAAGGGTGATGGGGAAACACTTAAGAGGGATGACTTAGTCCCTAGCACTCCATATGTGCCTAAGGCACCCTTTCCCCAATGCCTTGATACACCGTCCCTTTTTAATAAGAAGCGGCATCTATGGAGGCAATGATGGATGTCTTTAAACAGGTAAAAATCAACCTCCCCCTGTTGGAGGCGATTAAGCAAGTAATCATATGCCAAATTTCTGAAGGACCTTTGTATGCAAAAGTGTAAATCTAGGACACATGTGTCCCAAAAGGTCCTACTCACGGAGCAAGTAAGCTCATCTTGTTGAATGACACGCCTCCTAAGCTTAAGGACCCGGGTGCCCCAACCATTGCATGCATTATAGGAGACCATTTCATTGATAGGGCCTTATTAGATTTAGGGGCTAGTGTCAATTTATTGCCGTACTCTGTGTACGAGGAATTTGGGCTTGGCAAGTTAAAGCCCACTACTGTCACTCTTCAATTGGATGACCGGTCCCTCAGAGTGCCATGTGGCATGATTGAGGATGTGCTAGTTAAGGTTGATAGGTTCTACTTCCCTGTTGACTTTTTGGTGTTAGATATGGAACCGGTAGCCAATTCTAAGAAACAAATCCCGGTGATCTTAGGTCAACCTTTCTTGGCTACGGCCAATGCATGCATCAATTGTCGGACCGGAGTTATGGAAGTTTCATTTGGCAACATGCAAGTGAAACTTAATGTTTTCCAAGCATCCAACAACCTCATGAGAGACAGGAGTGTTATTAGTAGATGTTGTGGATGAGATTGTGGAGGAGGCTTTGCCCTCCATTCTTGTAGAGGACCCTTTAGAGGCTTGTCTAGCTCATTTTGGGTTCGAAAATTTTGATATTGATGGGTCAGTTGAGGAGGTATTAAAATTGTTGGATGTGGGTATTATATACCCCATCTCAGATAGCAAGTGGGTGAGTCCCACACAAGTGGTGCCCAAGAAATCGGGTATCACTGTTGTTGAGAATGAGGGAGGATAGTTAGTTCCCACACGAACCACTACTGGGTGGCGAGTGTGCATTGATTATAGGAGACTAAATTCCTCGACTAGAAAGGATCATTTTCCTTTACCCAGGGGTTTGATGGACCCATTTTATTATGATTGATAGATTGATTCCTTATTCTCTTTTCTTTCCTTTCTATGCTATTCTGTTTTTCTTTATTCTCGTTATGCTTTATTTGCGTCTAGGAGAGTTTAAATCCTCTAAAGGTGTAATTCCTTTAGTGTTAGTCGTGCCCAAACGGCATCTGACGGTCTGGTATAGCCACCTAACCGTTCCTAGGAGACTAACTAAGACGGTGGAAACTAGAGTTCGAATGGCAAAGCCTAGAATACAAAGGTTTGGGATTTCCGAGACTAGAGTCTGGTTTAAATACCCAGGGGTATGGAGATTGCTTCAAAACTACCTCGGCTTGAACTCTGTATGGCAGCCCCATAGGTTGAGGTAGCTTTATGCGCCTCGATTCTGAATACTGAATCAACCTAGTCTGTCACCCTGTTGGAGAATAGGGAAAGTTACAAACACAGTTAGGGAGAAAAGTAGTACCCGTGGTTTTCGCGTGAAGATTATACCTTTAGTGGGCATTCCGTATGTTCTTTTGTGCTATATTTATTCCGGATGTCAATTGAAGGTAGAAATAGTTAAGTATATTTGGGTTGTACTAGCCCGAAGGCTATAAACTACGCTAGGTTTTATTACTTGGGGGATTCTGAAGTGGCAACTTTATGCCATAACTCTGGTGCCTTTTGTTAGGTGCTGAGAGTTAGTTAAAAAAAAAAAAAAAAAGCATGCTTTCATGTTTATTTTCTGTGTTTTTTTTAAAATAAAAAAAAAGGTTATACTTGTTCAATTTAAAATATATATAAAAAAAAAAAATAGTTTTCATACTTGTTCAATTTTACAAAGTAAAAAAAAAAAAATACAAAATAAAAAAAATCTGTGTTGTACTTCAAAAAATAAAATAAAATAAAATAAAAATAAGATGATCCGCATGTGCGGCACTGTGTACGCACATGGGGCAAAAATTTCACCAAAACATAGTTGTGCACTGCTAAATAAGCAAGTGCGGGCAGAGCACCGTTGACCAAGCCGCACGTGCGGCTTGGGCCCCGCACGTGCGGGACGACGATTCAAAAAAAAAAAAAAAAAAAAAAAAAATTCACGCGAAGTTGACAAATCGCCGTAGGTGTGGGCCATGTGCGGAACATTGCATTTGGTTTTGTTTTTTATTTTTATTATTATTATTATTTTTTTCCTTTTCTTTCTTTTTTTAATTTAGAAATAAATTTTAACTAAATACATAAATAAATTTTAAAAATAAATAAATAAATATACAATTAAAAAAAATCGTTATTTATTTATTTAGTTATTTACCTATTTATTTTTATTTTCTATTTTCTATTTTCGTAAAAAAAAAAAAAAAAAACCTCAGAAATCATGGTGCTAACAATAATCTTAATTTAGTTTTTTTTTTATTTGTTATATTTGTTTAGTTTAAATTGCTTCGTAGTGATTCTGGTTAGTTTAATTAGTTAGTAGATTTTGGTTTTTTTATTTTTATTTTTATTATACTTGTGTAGTTAGTGATGTTATTATTATTTTTCTTCTATACTGTAATTGTTCAGTTAATTAATAAGTAGTTTAGTTTTTATTTTATTTTATTTTCTTCTCTTCTATTAACCAAATAAAAATAAAAATAAAAATAAATAAAAAATAAAAATATCGGTTAGTTTAGGTTATTTTATTTTATACTTTAATCTCTTTTGTAGTTTAGTTATTTTATAGTTTAGTTTAGTTTAATTTCGTTTATAATTTAGTTAATTTAATTTAAGGTCATTTTTTATTCATTTATTTAATTATTTTCGTTTTAATTTACCAAAAAAAAGAAAGAAAAGGGGAATTGCATGTGGGACATTAGTGGACCAACTTGTGCTTTCATATTTTATTTTATTCTCATGATTGGTTCTACGGTTTTGTGTCTATTTGCTTTTGGTGTGTGCAGGCTATGAGTCGAACGTGTATCTGCTCGGGCCTCCAAAAAGGCCAGAGGTCCCAGCATTTCCCGCCACCACCACCATCGGCTTCCCCGTAGTACCCACTTGTATACTGCTTTGTCTCTTTTATTTTTCTTTTTATTTTTATTTTTATTTTTATTTTATCTTTTTAGTTCTTTCTTTTTTCAAAAAAAAAAAAACAAAAACAAAAACAAAAACAAAAAAAGTGTGAAGTGTGTATATGTTACTCTCTGCTACTTGGATGTGCACCTACAATTCTGGTAATTTTCTCTCATTTCTCTTTACTTTTCCATTGAGGACAATGTCATATTCAAGTTGGGGGATGAGGGTTATATTTTCTTTTGTGCATTTCTATCTGGCTCATAATTCATGCTTATACCTATTTCACTTGATTGCATTACTTCACTTGATGTAACTTTTTGCTAGTAGGGTGATGATATTTGCATATGTTAATTGGAGAGCATGGTAGACTTGTATGAAAAGGGTTTATTGGGTAGATACTTGCATGCGATGTTTGCACGATGAGAGTTGTTTGTGTTTGTGGTATTAGTACACTTGTCATGAGTATGCCTTAATTCACATGAACACACTATCATAGCGGTGATCTTTTTATTATAATCCCTGGTGTACATCATTGATAATAGCTAGAGTTGCAAAAGAATAAATGATGAGCCAAGATTCTTATAAAAAAAAAAAAAAAAAAAAAACAACAACAACAACAACAACAACTTGACTAGTTTGGGTTCGTAGCCTTTTTAACTCGAGTTATTAAGCCCGTAGGGTGTCTCTACACTTAATGCCCTAAAACCGTCTGTTTTGGGAGTCATTGGCCCAAAACTTGCTACATGGGTTAATTAGAAAGCTTAAGGGACTTGGACATTGCACAGTTAAGGAAAAATAAGAAGAATGGCTAGTTCGGATTCGTAGCCTTTCAACTCGAGTTGTTAAGCCCGTAGGGGTGTCTCTACACCTAATGCCCTAAAACTGTCTGGTTTGGGAGTCATTGGCCCAAAACTTTTACATGGGTTGATTAGAAAGCTTAATGGATCAGGACATTGCACAGTCATAAAAAAAAAAAAAAAAAAAAAATTGAGAATCTTGGCTGCAACAGGCTAGTTTTTCTGTATATGTTGGGTGTTATTATGAGTTACACTGGGCTATTATAGTGGATAGTTAATTAATATGGAGATTGCACTTACACCAAGGGTTCTCATGACTTGTTTACTAGCATGCACAAGTACAGGGGACTTTACTTTTGTATTAACTGAATTGTGGTTTTGACTCAATAGGTTCCTTCATGCTTGTCCACTGTGCCTTTAATGACTCATGATGTCTCAATATCACACTGTAGTGGCACATAAGTTGATTATTAAGTGGAGTAGTGTGGTCATTTGTTGTTGAGTATATATGAATATGTTAATGTCTGTGGGTGTCATTTTCTGGAAACCCTCACGAGACTTTACTCGTCCACTTGGGGTAACCTTGTGGTTTAAAGGCTTGTTGCATATGCTAAATGTAACCGTTTTTCCCACGAAAGAGGAAATAGATAGATTTTGTTTAATTTAATTTAATTTAATTTAATTTTACTTGCTTGAGGACTAGCAAGTTGTAAGTTGGGGGATGTGATTAAGGCCGAATTGTACATCATTGAGACCGTTAATTAGAATCTCTTAACTTCACTTGCTGGTCAAACAGTATACTTTATGTGTGTTGAATGTCAATCAGGTTGTACATCGTCGGAGCATAAAATGGGCAAAAAGACAAAATTTGGACAGAGTTGACTTTTTCTGGAAAAGTCAGACCGATGTTTTAAACCTGTTTGGAAGTGAGTAGAAGTATAAAAAGAAAAGGAAAAGGCTTTTCTAGGGTTCTGAACTTGTTTTGACTTAAAGGGAGAGGCTAGGGTTTGGAAGGGAAGAAACAAAAAGCTTCAAGGATGTCTCCCATGGTGGTTTCTTCTCCATCTACCTCCTTCCACTCCTCCATGAGTGGCTAGTCTCCTTTTCTAGGGTTTTGATGAAACCCTAGCCATGTAATTATTTTGTTTTCTTTTTGATTTTCAATTATGTAAAGGTTTGAACATTGTATGGTGATTTAGAAGTTTCTTTTATATTTTTCATTATTTTTCGAATATTTGATTTTCTGTGATTGTTGAATGTTATCCATGCATGTGTTTTCTATTCCTTCACTTTCAAGGTATGAGACGAACCATGCTACGAGGAACGAGTCGTATCACTACCTTAGTTTAGAGTGAACGATTCATATTACTTGAGATAGTTCGTGCTCGTACATTGAATGTGATGATCTTCTTGTTAAATGCTTTGAGCTTGTAATTGCGAAGCATTAATCCGTTCAAACCATAGCATAATTGATTTCAATTGAAAACCTTAATTACGTGGCTAGCGGTGGACTCTTTGCCCTAGTTTTTCCCCAATTCAGTATACACAATTTCATTATATTGATAATCTAATTCCTTAGTTTAATTTATTTATTATTAAATTAGGTTATGAACAATCAATCTTTTTATCAAAATTAATTTAGGAATTTAACAATTAAATTAGTTTAATTTCACAATAGTCCCTGTGGATCGATACCTGGACTTGCCATTATTCTAAAAGAATTTGGTAGTATTTAATTTTGGTGTGTTCAACGACTCATCACCGATTCGAGCCCCGTCTTCTCCCACAAGTCTCTCGTGCCTAGGCGGTCGTGTGTGCCAAGTTTCGTGCTAAACTGACGCCGTTTGGTGATTTTGGGGCGTCAACACCTCGAATTCAATTTTCTTAAGGAACTAGTTTGCCTAAAATGAAATCCGGCTCTAACTCCCAATCCGGGAACCCAATTCGAGCCCCGTCTTCTCCTACAAGTCTCTCGTGCCTAGGCGGTCGTGTGTGCCAAGTTTTGTGCTAAACCGACGCCGTTTGGTGATTTTGGGGCGTTAACACCTCGAATTCAAGTTTCTTAAGGAATTAGTTTGCCTAAAGTGAAATCCGGCTCTAACTCCCAATCCGAGAACCCGATTCGAGCCCCTTCTTCTTCCAGAAGTCTCTCGTGCCTAGGCAGTCGTATGTGCCAACTTTCGTGCTAAACCAATGCTGTTTGGTGATTTTGGGGCGTTAACACCTCGAATTCAAGTTTCTTAAGGAACTAGTTTGCCTAGACCGAAATCTGACTCTAACTCTCAAACCGGGAACCCGATTCGAGCCCCGTCTTCTCCCACAAGTCTCTCGTGCCTAGGCGGTCGTGTGTGCCAAGTTTCATGCTAAACCGATGCCGTTTGGTGATTTTGGGGCGTCAACACCTCGAATTCAAGTTTTTTAAGGAGTAGTTTGCCTAGAGTGATATCCGACTCTAACTCCCAAACCGGGAACCCGATTCGAGCCCCGTCTTCTCCCACAAGTCTCTCGTGCCTAGGGGGTCGTGTGTGCCAAGTTTCATGCTAAATCCAGCTCTAACTCCCAATCCGGGAACTTGATTTGAGTCCCGTCTTCTCCCACAAGTCTCTTAACTTAGAATGTAAAGAATGCAAAGATACATTTTAGCTAAGAATGCAAAGATACATTTTATACCTGATCTTCTGGTGGGGATGTATATGGATTCTCGTCTTCTACAGATTCCCTAAATGCCCCGTAGCCACTCGATGCATCAGGAACCTATGATAGTCAATGCATAATGTGTTAATCATATTCGAATTTTATACATAATGTTGTGTGAAAATTGAACTATCAAACAATTTAATTTATATCGAACCTGTCTGTTGGGATCCACACTCGCCCCCTGTGACACAAAGGCCATCATCTCAGCTCTCATCTGCTGTAAATGTGTAGAGAACTCTGCTCGCAGCTCCTCCCTCAACTCATCCCGTAGCTCCGCACGAACTTGCTGGGTGATCTGAACAATAGTTGATGGTTAGGGTGTTGACTGTGATGGCCCAGCACCATCTTTATACACCGCTCTCCGAGGCACAGTTCTCCCGTATGTGCGACAATATCCATGTCCGTCATGACCTATCAACTCATGGAAAATGGCATTCCTAGCCTCCAAAGTCCGACAATCCTCAGGTAGCATAGAGAGTTGATGATTAAACTCATCCTGTATTGAATAAGACATACAAGTATATGCCAAATTAAGATGGTTGACACACAAAAAAAAAAAAATAAACTTTAAATACAATCAAAGGTGTTTGGAAACTACCAAGGTCTGGATAACCTCTGGTCATTGCTCTACGTGTCATAAGCCAAACATTCATCTTATCAGTAGACTCCCCTTATTGGTCATCTACATTTTTTTAGAAATATGAAAATTAGAATCCAAATAATTTGCAAATATACAATGTTTATTTATATACAAAAATAAAACAATAAAATATAAACCTCATCGTATCTGAGCGAAAGTAGTACGCCCTGTGGTATGAGCTATGCCGTGAGCTCGCCGATTTTTAGCGTTCCTAGTTGCAATTTTCTATAACAGGTTCAACAAATGTAAGTATATAAATATGATTTGTATGTTTACATATCATACATATAACTTATTTGTATACCTCAGCATCGGAAGTACGCCAATACTCCACAAGTTCTTCCCACTGGCTTGGCACAATGTGCAAAGGAACATCATCCTTCAGATTAGGATCAGAACTTCTAGGCTTGAAATACTTAGCCTTAATCTTATTCTTGTGATCCTTCCATATGCTGTTGCAGTTTTTCATGCAGATTGGCTTGTACTCCTCTGGACATATATTCAAATTGTCCTATAAAACACAATTTCAAAGTTTAAATAATAATAACACAATTTTGGAATTGAATTTTTGGACAAAAATATACTTTTACCTTCACATCCTTCCAGATAGCATCAACAATATCATCAGGCACATTGTTCCAGTCAAGAAAAGTAAGAGGAACAATGTTACCATTCCGCACAATAATGCCAAGTTGAGTAGTTAACTTAGACACGTTATCCCCTATTGGGCAGTAATTTTCATCAAATTGTATGTCCAGCTTTGTACCAGTACCCCACTCCCTAATGCCCTTGGCACATCCTCTACCACGCCTAGTCGAGGTTGATGAAGAACTAACATGACCTGCGAGATACAATAACAATAAACAATATGCAATGATAATAAACAAATGCAAATTTAAATAATGTGAATACAAATCGAATTCTTATACCTGAGGTGGGCTGTGAAGAAGTCGAAGGGTCTGCAAAATACAATGAGAATAAACAAGTTATATATAATGAGAATAAATAAATGTATGTTTAAATAATTTTCATACAAATCAAAGCAAATTTATATACCTGCGGATGGCTCATAAGCTGATGACTCTAGTCGGGATGATAGCTGCTGTGGTGCCACTGATGGTGGACGCACCGATGGTAGGCGTGGAGGCTGAGTACATGGTAGCTGCTGTGGTGCCACTGATGGTGGTCGATGCGGTGGTACTAATGGCCCCTCTGATGGTGGTCGCTGGGATGCCTCCTCTAATGGTGGTGCCAGTAATAGTGGTCGCTGCGATGGCTGGTCAGATGGTGGTGGCACTAATGGCCCCTCCGATGGTGGCCGATGTGATGCCTCCTCTGATGGTGGTGCTACTGATGTCCTGTTATGTACCACATCAGACATCATGCGCCGGGGATGATCAGGCTTCCTCTTCCTTCCCATAATAATCTGCAAGCAATATAACATTAATTGACATTAGAAACATAGACAATGGTTTGTCATCAACTATAATATGACATTAATTGAACTAATACAATTACAAAGACAAAGTAAATTAAGAAACTGATGATTAACTACAACCTTGGCCTTAATTGAATTACTGATGTTGATTAAATATCAGCCTATTTGAACATCAACTGTTTCCCCTTCTGCGGCTTCCCTACCCAACCAACTTCTTCATCACGAAGCATTATATTTTCTTCCAATTGTTGGCTCATATATGGCTCGATTTGTGGATCAGTCGAACTCATATCAAATAAACCTCTTTGAGACATCTTCACCACCACTTGCCAGTCTGGTTGTAACGGGTCTGCAACATACCAAACTTGCTCTGCTTGGGACGCCAAGATGAAAGGTTCATTGGTAATTCGATCATCTCGGTACAACAAATGATTGAAGTTCACCAACGTGAAATTGAAGACATCTTCTTTCTTTCCGTGAATGTTGTCAATCCAATCACACTTAAACAACACATGTTTCTTCTCATTGGAATATCGAATCTCAACAATATCTGTCAATTGTCCATAATAGTACACAGACCCCACACGAGGATTCTTGTCTTTCCGACTAGCATAACTTATGGTATCTGCCTTCAAAGCTACACCACAATTTTGTGTGGCTCGACGATCATCCATGGCCTTTACTCGATACCGAAACCCATTCAGTATATACCCGTTGAACCTCCTTGCCAGGTTATGAGGACCATTTGCCAATAGAATAATCTCTTCAGAAAATATGACATCAGTAGTCCTTCGCAAAGTTTGGACCTATTTAAAACAAAAATGTAAAATTTAAAATGTAGTTCGACTTAAGTAACTAGAATCTGTAGACTTAAATACATACATGTTCCTTGAACCAAATGTGAAAAGTTTCAAAATGTTCACGCGAAGCTGATGATCGACACGAGGCATTTTGAGCTTAAGTACTTCAAGGTGTTTGCTGTGTAGATTGAAAATTTATCAATACAAAAAATTTGGTTAAAATTCAATAAAACATAATAAAATATTGAGTGAGTGACTTAACCTACTTTATGAATGGTTGAACCGCGCTTGTATTGAATAAGATGTACCGATGAGCTTGTACCAAGAAGTATTATCAAGATAAAAGCTTGTGTTTTCACCAATAGCATGACCCAGATTATCATCACCACTATAGTTCCTCACAGGTCGACTAGATTTGGTTTCCACATCATTGAGATATTGTGCACAAAAATTCATGCATTCTTCCATAAGATATCCTTTAGCAATTGATCCTTCAGGATGAGCTCTATTACGCACGTATTGCTTCAAAGTAAGAAGATACCTCTCAATTGGATACATCCATCGAAACTGAATCGCTCCACCCAATAATGCTTCATCAGCTAGATGTATAGGCAAGTGCTCCATTATATCAAAAAAACTCGGAGGAAATATTTTCTCTAGATGACAAAGTGTTACAGCGATACGATCTTGAATATATTGCAAATCCGTCGCACGATTCACTTTGGAACACAATTGTCTAAAGAAATTGCTCAATTCAATCAAGGGTTCAATTACATTCTTCGGTAACGATCTTCGAATAGCCAATGGAATAAGTTGTTGCATCAGAATATGACTATCGTGGCTCTTAAGACCCCCAATACTTCTATCATGTGAGCGCACACGACGTGATATATTGGATGAATACCCGTCGGGAACTCTTACTTCCTTCAACACTTTCAAGAACAAATCTTTCTCATCCTTGGTCATCGTGAATTGTGCTGGTGGTAAATAGGCTTTATTCGACCCTCTTAACTGCAAATGTAGGGGTTTTCTAATATTCATATCTTGTAAATCACGGAGCATTAACACCATCCTTCGATTTTCCTGCAACCCCTAATATTGTCCACAACACATTGTCACAAACATTCTTCTCTATATGCATCACATCGAGGTTGTGTCTTATTAGATTGTGCTCCCAATATGGCAGTTCATAAAAGATACTCTTTTTCTTCCAGCTATGGGTGCGATGTCCAGCTTTCTCCTTCTCTACTTGTCTCCTATGCCTCTCCTTAAGGTCATCCCTCTTGTATTGGGTTAAAATACCCTCAGATTCTAATTGTAGCAACATCTCAGTTCCAGACAACAATTTTGGTTTGAGTCTGACTTCCCGACTACCATCAAATGATACTTTATCCTTCCGGAATTTATGGCCACTAGGTAAAAATCTGCGATGACCCAAGTATGATTGTTTCCTACTATGCTTCAACCAACACGATGTAGTTTCCTTATTGCAACAAGGACATGCATATTGCCTTTAGTGCTCCATCCTGACAAGTTTGCGTATGCAGGAAAATCACTAATTGTCCACAGTAAAGCTATGCATTTGAAACATTTGATTTGTTGATGCATCAAATGTTGACACACCCTCATTCCATAGTTCTTTCAACTCCTCAATCAACGGTTGCATATACACATCAATCTTGTCACCAGGTCCTTTCGGGCCATCAATAAGCACGGATAAAATTAGAAATGGTTGCTTCATGCACATCCATGGCGGCAAGTTGTATGGAATGAGCACAACAGGCCAAGTGCTATGAACTATGTTCATCATCCTGAATGGGTTAAAACCATCAGATGCTAAGCCAAGCCTTACACTTCGGCAATCATTACTAAAGTCAATATTCCGACGGTCAAAATCTTTCCATGCAAGGGAGTCAGCAGGATGCCTAAAGACACCATCATCAGTTCGTTCCTCTGCATGCCATCTCATTAACTTGGCCGTCTTGGATGACATAAACAACCTCTGCAACCTTGGCTTTAAAGGAAAATACCTCATCTGTTTTGCAGCTATTCGTTTGCCACCTTTGTTAGGACCATTTGAACCACCATCACCATTTGATTTCCATCTAGAACTGTTGCATATGACACATTTATCAAGATTGGCGTCCTCGTTTCGAAACAACATGCAACTGTTGGGACATGCATCCCACGTCTCATACGTGAAGCCCAAATCTGTTGTGACCTTTTGAGCTTTATAATATGAGTCGGGAGTTTCACACCCAACGGGAACGCCTCATTCAATAACTCAAGCAACATGTCAACAGACTTGTCTGTCCACTGATTAAGCACCTTCAAATGTAGAAGTCGAACAATGAATGACAAAGATGTGAACTTCTGACAACCCGGATACAATTCACTTTGTGCATCTTGAAGAAGTTTGAAATACTTTGCAGTCTCTGCATTTGGACCGAGCTGGGGTTCAGATGCATGGGGATCAGGCCCCTGTGGTTCATTACCCTCAACACTTGTACCGGCATGTGGATTTCCCATAGCCCCTTGTATCATTCCAATCATATCATCCCCAATGTCTAAATTAGCTAATGTTTCATTCTCTCGATTACCATGCAGAGATACGTAAGATTCCCCATGATTAATCCAATGTTTGTATTTTTTTAAAAAACCATTCAAAATCAGATGCTCCCGTACACCCTCTCGTACAAGATGGTATCGATTCTCACACTTCCTACACGGACAACTGATCATCGAACCTTCAACCCTATTGGTGTAGGCAAACACAAGGAATTCATCAATCCCATTAATGTATTCGCTCGACATCCTATTTGGCAAATCAATCCAACTCTTATCCATCATCTGTACACATCCACAAAAATATCTCAT
Source organism: Camellia japonica (assembly GCA_030407325.1). Lineage (NCBI taxonomy): Eukaryota > Viridiplantae > Streptophyta > Magnoliopsida > Ericales > Theaceae > Camellia > Camellia japonica. The sequence goes on from JAPPVO010000031.1 coordinate 177,002,794, forward strand.
CAAAGTAACTCTAAATATAATACCTACGTATTCATGTACCATGATACCTATCCGTCCAATTTCTCTCAAATAGGTAGGTGGTCTTATCCCAGTTAGTTATTTACCGATTTGATGGGAGAACATAAAAAATGAAATACTTATACAACAACACGTGAGACAAAAAAATGTTGCAAAACACAAGTAACATACTTTCATTATAAATTCAAAATTTATTTAAGGGAACTTTTCAAACTTAAAATGATATTGTAATCACAAATTATTAATTTTAAAATTTAATAATTATAGGGACACTAACAAACATACTAACTAGATATTATTAGATAAGCTCTATGTTAAGTATTGAAATCTATATACATATCTGAGTTTTGATCAATCCCAAAACTCAAGCTCATACAAAGTACCACATACTAACTAAATTTGATGTAATTTTTTTTTTTTTTTTTTTTTTTGGTAGCTAGTCATTAGAATTGTAGTTCTAACATGATGGGGTTGGAATTGGGCTTCAAAGGGCAGATGCATATATTTGGCTCATAAATCAGATGCATGCTTGATGCATGTGAGTCATCAAAACTTAAAGTGTGAGGTGTACAATCTACACATCTATTTACATAAATCACAAATTTTGGAAGCAAATTCAATGTAAACCAGGTGTAGACGCGCCCGCGTGGGCCTCACTGCTACAGTTCGGACTCGATTTGTGTCGGTTCTTAATCTGATCTCGCAATATGCAATGCAAGACTGATAAATCACCAAAGAGTCCAAACCCGGCAAATCGTTTTGGAAAACTGATTTTTTGAAAGAAGTGCCAAACATGGACTGCTTTGCTAGATACAGAGTCGCCACCTAAATATTTTATTTTGGGAGAATTTAGGAAACCCTGACTCGTTGCCTAAGGCCACGTGACCGTCATCACCAAAGTTGCCTCGGCTCGAGAACTTGGGTACGATTAGGGAAGGTCAGCTATGAGCACCCCCGCTCACCCGATCCGAAGATCGGCCTCTACTAACCATGATATCTTGTTTTGAAAACATCTGCGTTCTTATTCCGATTAATTAGCTAGAATTACTAGGTGATGCGCACAACACACAAGTACAGACTAGATCGCCTAATTTGGAACAAAGCATTGCATATTCATTTGTTTAAAAGACAGTTTGAAATTTGCTACTCGCAAGTAGGCTAAAATACGGATTTCAACGAGTTGTTCCAACTCAAACAATCCAACCTTCACCCACAGGCATTCAGGCAGTAAATCAAATAAGTAGTTAGCCTCATGGCAAGCATACTGTTATGTTGACATTCACACTCATGCGAGATGCTAAAGCATAAAAAGGCTTACCGAGTACTCCGAGCCAAAACAAAAGAACTTGTTAGCAATCAATGTATGATCCAAGTCCATGTTAAGTGGCTAATGCATCGCATACAAAATGCAACTAGAATAGGCTCGGCTAATCCTAGGATGGCATGTGGAATGCAACAAATAGCACGTATTCAACTTAAAATTGAAATACAATGCAGTTAGCATGATGCGCCGAGCCCGGTGCATGTGGTACAAATGAATGGATGCACACATGCGTAGCATGAGGATGCTAAATTAAATATGACCTAATACTAACCATCAAAAGCAGGTAAGTAAAAGGGAGAAAGAAGTGGGGGTTGGAAGACATGCACACACGCACCCACACTTATTACAAATTCGCCCTCGCTCGGAGGGACCAAAAGAATAATACAATTTAATTAACCTACAAGCTAATTAATTAAATTATACAACACTTAACTAATTAACGAATCAATTAAGCTACTGAAAACAGTAAAGGGCCTCGGGAAGAGGGATGCACGCGTGCTCGGATTGGCTTCGCCTGAAAATCCAATGTCATGCACAAGCTGCCTCTGTTTTTCCTGCTCTGCTCCTCTGAAAATGGCACAAGTCCCAATGAACACTCTATGAACACTGTGGAACACCACCGGCCAAAGGTAAGTGGCCATCGACCACAAATGAAGCCATCGGCTATAAATGGATGGCCGGTCGGCACTGAATGAGGTCGGTCGGCCATCTGTGCCTGCAGAATCCTGCTTTGATAGCAACAGAGGACAAGCAAGGTATGGCAATGCATTTCAAGCAAATGTGTGCACCAACACACCCCTTATCATGTTTATGACTCAAAGGAGGATGCTCCTTGATTCTCGGACCACCAATCGCGCATTTCAATGCGTGATGGCCCAAGAAGTCAAATTGTGCATCTTGATTTCAAATCAAATGCAAACCAAATAACACATGAAGGCCCAACCTCTATCACTTGATTTCAAGAGGCAAGACATGCTTGTTCAATGCAATGCACCCTAGGCATGGAAACCAAGTATGCAACATGGAATGCCAACAAGCATGCAAAGCATATAACAAATATGCAAGCTAATTGAGCATGCAAGATGCAATGCCAACATGCAACATATGCAAAATATATGGCATGTTAAGCAATCAAACAAAGATGAGAATGCATGCCAAATGCACTATGATTCAAGCATGCAACACATACGATAGGCCAAATATGCAACAACACACAAGGCGAGCATGCAACAGCATGCGAACAATGGGCTTACACCCAGATGGACAGCCCTCTATTATGCCAAAATCAGTGGCCAAATGCTAAGGAAATGAGGGCCAAAATACACACAAACATGCATGCACACATGGTTCAAAACATAAGCATCAAAGAGCAACTTTTAAGCACACTTAAAAGGGACAAACATGGACTAATGGCATGCAAATTAAGCTCTGAAAATCATGCTATAAGAGGTTCCAAACCAACTAAGCAAAGCAAGCATATCATGCAACCAAGCCTAAAGCCTAAGGCTCACCAAAGAGGCATTGAACTACACTTAGCAAGACCAAACATGGCATGGTTTAAGCAACTAAAATCAGAGTTTTAGCATGTTAAAATGAACCTCAAAACCCACTTAGATGGCATCTAAATGACTTACACATGGAAGCATACAAAAGAGGCCAAACATGGAGCACAAGATTACAACTTTTAAAGCATAAAGGAGCATCAAATGCAAGCATACAAGCATACCATGGGGACTGAAATGGTGCTATAAGTGGTGCAAAACCACTGAAACAAGCCAAACAATGCATGCTCAACACTCACAACCCGAGGCTAGCAAGCCAAAATGCAAGGTGGCTATACAAGCATGTCAAGCATGGCCAAAGAAACTATAAATAGAGCTAAAGCATACTAAAACATACACAAAAGCTTCACAAAGCTTGGCCAAAAATCATGCTAGAACAAGGGTCAAAGCCTAAAGCCATGTTAAGGCAAAATATGGCATTACAAGACAAGTATGCAAGGCATGCATGGTGTGTCTAAACCAAGTAAAAATAGTTCTATATCATGACAAAATAAGCACAAATAACACTTAAGACATGGCCAACATGAACTTAAAAATGGTGCTCACACATAAGGCTAAAATGGCACATTTTGAAGACAACAAGGAGAGGGGATGGCCCTCTCCTTCTTAGGACCTCAAGACACCATCCTCACCACTGAAATCCCTCAAGATTCAGTGGTGAGGAGGCCCAAACAAGGTGGTCCCGGAGCTCACCAAAATAGCACAAAATGGGGGGCCAAACAGGGCCTAAGAGGGGTCAAACAACCCCAAAGCTCAAAGAACCTTAAACAACTATTTTAATCAAGTAAAAACAAGACTTTATATGTTATACACAAAGTCTAAAAACAGATGCAAGGTAGGCAAAAAAGGCTATGCAAAAATGGGGTATTTAAAGGTAAAGTTCTTACCCTTGAAGACCTCCTTCAAGAACAATGCTCCAGCAGCCTCTCCAAGCTTAGATCAACTCAAGAAGTTCAGAACAAACCTCTAATGCCTCAGCAACCAAGGAAGGTAATGGTAGGTGTTTATGCACAAAAGTAAGGCTAAACACAACTAAACACACACAATACAAAGGGAGACGGGATATAGAGATAGATAGATACAAGACTCAAACCCTAATCTCAAGACCCTTTGGAAAAAATTTTGTAAACCCTTGGAGGAGGGAGGAGAGGCCCTCCCTTTATAGGGATCACTCTGCAAAGCTTACAAAACAAGCTAAGCAAAAGTGAAATCCCTCCATACACGTGTATGGAGAGGGTGCAAAGTGTATGCCAGCTAGCACAGTTGGCATAAAAATATCTGCAAAAGCAGATGCACAGTGGTCGGCCAGCCAAAAATGCCAAATTGGCCAAAACAATGGTCGGTCGGCCACAACGAGTGCCGGCCGGCCAAACATTTGGCCGATGGCAACAAAACAGTGGCCGGTGGCCTCAAGCCATGGCCTGTGGGGTGTGGGGATGGCCAACAAGCCATTCCCTATCCCTCAAAAGCAAAACACAAGTGTTTGGTGCAAAACCAAACACAAAACAGTCTAGTCGAGAGGTCTTGAGGCAAGGCGCATGACCAAGACCTCCGGGAACTCAAGACGAACACAAACAAGGATGATCACCGAGTGTTCAAACGATGACGTCCAAGTCTTGAGGACGGTCAAAAATGGGGTGTCTACACCAGGCTTCATTAAATTAATGTCAAAAAATTCAATCTTATCAAACTCAAATATATATGTTTATTAATGGTTTGGAAGCAAATTCAATGTAAACAAGGCATCATCAAATTTTATCTTTATTCATGGTTATTAGTGAGGGTATTTTTATTATTCTAATATAAATAGCAGCTGAGGTACATGTTATTTTATATAATCGTAATGCCTATTCCTATAATTCTCTCCTCTTTGTCTCACCTTCTATATCTCTAACCCTAATTTCATAGCTTTCTACACTCTAACTTGTTATCAGAGCAATCCGATTCTGCTGTAGAAGGTCTAGTATGGCTCTAGATATCATCTATTCTAACACTAAGGTTCCACCCAAATATTTTTACAAAATTTAAAAAAAAATATTAATAATAATGATATTAATAGAAAATAAAGGTAAAGGCTTGTCAAGTTGTGGGAGATCCTTTGTGCAAACATGTTTTTTTTTAATTTTAATTTTTATTTATTTATTTATTTATTAAATGATATTAAAAAGAAGGTTTAATAAAGGTAAATGAATACTAGAAACACATAAAGAAAAAGATCTAAATGCTTAATTGGGCAAAGGATTCATAAGAAATGCTAGATTCTAGTTGTAGTGATGGAGGAAACAAAAGTACAAGTGATAATATTTGTAGATATTATATATAATATATATATATAAAATAACAAAGAAGTGACTTAACTATATTCATTTTCTTGGCTATCTGTCTCTCCGCCTCTCCTTTCTACTTTCTCATATTTTCTTTCTAATTTAAGATTTTTTTCAGCTCTTAAATATTTTCTTTCAGCAAAAAAGGTAAATAGAAATAATGCTTGTTAGATATTTGTAATAAGCAAAATAACTCAATTGTGTTCAATTTTTCATGGAGTTTATGTATTTTTTGGTGAAAACATTAGAATTTTGGTTTTTCACTATTGTTTGGTCTCAGTTTCATAGAAAACAGATATGTTTCATCCATTTCAATGGAAATTAGACAAAATTTTGTTCCTTGTCTGGTGTTTACTTGGTTGAGCGGGGCAAATAATTTACACTAATCATATATATTCATGTATATATTTTTTTTGAACAACTAATACATATATATATATACACAGAGAGAGAGAGAGAGAGAGAGAGAGAGCATACGCTGAGTGAGAAAGTCGTCGCCGGACCACCGCTAGTTGTCGTCGTCGCCGCACCGCCGCACCACCACTAGCCTGCTCGTCGTTCGTCGCTCGTCCAGAGAGAAAAAAGTTCGCCATTCGTCGCTCACTTGGGGATTTCGAACATTTAGGGATTTCGATCCAAATGATCGAGCACCAAGATGAAAGGGAAGAGCGGGGCAAATTTTTTTTTACTTTTTGCGACGGTACATTTTACACCGTCACAAATGATAAATAATTATAGCTAAACCGGCGCCATTTTGATAAGGCTTTTTGGGCGACGGTCATTTGCCGTTGCAAATGGTCCACTATTTGCGACAGCAAAAAACGCCGTCGCTAATACTTCCGTATTTTTCACACTACCCGTGTAGTTTTATTACTGATGGTAAAACGCCGTCGCTAAAGCTCTTTATTTGCGACGGTTTAATCTGCCGTCACAAAAGATCAATTTTTGCGATGGGGAACACGCTGTCGCAAAAGCTTCCCTATTTTATACTACCTTTTCTTGTAGTGAGGGATAATTTTAAAAATCGAATCTTTTTTTATTTGGACTCTTTAAATGGGACTATTATTTTGAAATGTATCAAAATGAAATAGTGAACTAATAAAATGAGATTGAGGGTATACATTGTAATTTGTCGTTTGTGACTGCCGTCATAATAAAGACAAATAGCTGATGCTAAGTGCGTTATGTTGATATATTTGTGATTACCACTTACCACCGTCATTCTTATTTGTTAGAGATCTTTTTGATAATTAGGTGTTTGGATTAGTTTGTTCAAATTTTGAAATTAATAATTGAATAAATTTTTAATGACTTTTTTAAATGATTCAAACTTAAAATTTTGAATCTTATCTATAAATATTTAGGTTTTGTTTATTTGGTGGATTAGATTTGATGAGATTATCAATACCACGACAATGAAGATCAACACCGGTAAAGATGGAGGCCGAATAAAACACTCTGCTGATAATTTGAAATAACGAGACAACGAGATAAGACACGACGAGAGTTCAATGCTAACTATGGAGATCAACATCGGCGAAGATGGAGGCCAAATGAAATCTTTGCCGGCGATGGAGATCAAGACTAACGAAGATGATCTATGTTCTGAAAATTGTGAGGATTTTTGTTGGGTGTAGTGGTGAAGATGAAGAGTTTTTTGTGTGTATTCAAATGGTTAGTGGTGTGTTAATATATGATTAGTAATGGAAACTTAAGGTGTGAAATAAGATGTTTTTAAACCTAAAAATCATTTTGTGTGTGTACTAAGTAATGGTGTGTACTAAAAGTATTAGTTGTTTGTAAATAGAATCACCCATTATAAATACACCATTTAAGATTTGTTTAAAATACGAATTTCCCTTTATGGTTTGAAAAATTACAAATATCTCCTTGTTAGAATTTAACAGAATTAACTAAAAAAAATAAAATTCCTAACTACTCTCTTTTATAAGGATAAAATTACCTAAATTATTAATTGAAATAAATTTCTGACAACATTAGAAACTATTAATTGATTTGATAATTTATCAATAAAAAAGGTCATTTGTTATGAAATTAGAAACTTCAAGGGGCAGGATGTAATTTTCATAACTATAGAGGACAAATCGTATTTTAAGTAAATCTCAAAGATGTATTTATAATTTATCCAAAATTTTAATTAATTTGATAAAAATGCTCTTATATCCAACAACTCAACCCAGCTAAAAAAAGGATCAATAAATGGTTGTAACTGGTTATGTCAAAATTTAAATTTCATCTATTGTTAATACATTTTAAAAAATAAAATAAAATCAATGGTTGGAACTTTAGGTAGTGTTTTGTTTATTGGAATGGAATGAAATAGAATAATTATTCCATCAAAATTTTCATTCTAATATTTAATTAATTGAAAAATATATTACAAGTGAAATTTTTATTTATTATTGTAATTAGATGATCATTCTATAAGAAAATTTAAGAAATGACGAATCACATTCCATATCATTTCAGCTAAACAACCAAATGATGGTGAAGACATTGAAAGGAAAATAGGATTCATGGAAAATGACTTATTTAGTTGCTTTTTGCATTTGTTGCTAAAATATAAGGTGAAAAACAAAAATTGAAGTATTTAAGAATAATATTTTAAATTTTTACAAATATATATATATATATATATATAATAAAATAAAAATAAATCTGAACTTTTATAAACTTTTCAATTTTTTAAAATTTTTAACTTTTATATTATTTTTATGTTTTTACCAAGTTAAATCACTAGCTACCTTTGTTGAGTCAAGACCATCAAAATTAAAATGACTAACTTGACATCTAATTCGATGGAGATGAATTTTACAGATTTATTTAGGGGGTGTTTGATAACATGATTCAACATTTAAAACTGAATGTATTAAATCAATTAAGTCTGTTTGATAACCACAATTGATACCATTTAAAAATTTAAGTGCCTCTTAAAATGTAGAATAAAACTTATGAAAATTTTAAGTCATATGAAACTTACTTAATTTTGACTGAATTTATAAATACTAAATATAAGTATCAGTATATATTATTATAAACTCAATGCCACCACTGTCACCACCATCACCACCACCATGACGATCACTACTGCTACCATTGCCACTACCACCACCACCACCACCACTCTACTGCCACTACCATCACTACCGCTACCACCACTACTACCACCACCATCACAATATAAAAATTAAAATATATAATTTGAAAATAATAAATTTCAAATTTGATCTTATACATATCAAACAACTTATTTTTCATTCAGCACTTAAATTTTTATCAAACAACTTTTTACTTTAAAAAATTCAACATTTAATTTTCAATTTTCAATTTTATCAATCATCTCTGTTTGATAAAAATTTAAGTGTTGAACTACAAATAAGTTGTTTGATATGTAAAAGATCAAATTTGATATTTATTATTTTTAAGTTGTATATTTTAATTTTTATATTGTGATGGTGATGATAGTGGTGGTGGTAGCGATGGTAGTGGTAGTAAAATGATGGCGGCGGTAGCGGCATGATGGCAGCGGCGGCAGCAGCGACAGTGGTACTAGTGGCGGTGGCAATAACGTTGATGGTGGTGGTGGTAATGGTGATAGTATGATGGTGGTGGCGGCGGCGGCGATGGTGGCATGGTGTGGTGGTGGTGGTGGTAGTCGTGGTGTCGATGGCATGATGATGGTGGTGGTAATAGTTATAGCGACCCCGATTTCTAACTCGACATTTATGGTGTTTTGGACTCGGGTCTTACGGTTTAATGTTGTTTTTATGTCTCTTCTTTCTCTTACTCTTTGAATTTGAGTTTTGGAAAGTCTTGAGCATGTTCAAAACAGATAGGTTGCTAGTTGGTCTAGAACCTTATTGCCCAGAATTTTGGTCTTCCGCTCGAGCGGGTCCTTTTGCGCTCGAGCGGGGTTTGTAATCACTCAGTACTTTGTACGTCTGAAAGAAATACTGCAAAAGTGTTTTCCACACTCGAGCGGCGTTCCTTACTCTCAAGCGGGTCTGAGCTCGAGCAGCCTTTCTTGCACTCGAGCGACTGTCTGAAGTTTGTAAAATACTAGACGAGTGTATTCTACGCTCGAGCGGGTGTCTTTGCGTTCGAGCGGGTAGTGCCTTGCTATTGTGCCTTGGCGCTTGAGCGGCCTTTGTTACGCTCGAGCGGGTCAAATTTATGTGTCTGACGCTCGAGCGTCAAACTCTCCGCTCAAGCGGACTGTACGTATATCAGATCGCAAAAGTGACATTTTAAATCACTTTTTTTGTCATTTTTCTCTCTAAAACTTTCCAAAGCCCTAAGTTGAGAGCTTCTCTCTCTAAAATACTCTATCTCTCTTCATTTTGACCTAGATCTAGTGATCTTCTTACCCTACTTCCTTTGATAAAAAGTTTGAGCTCTTCAAGATCTCCATTTTCATCCGAGTGGAAGTTGGTTTCGTCATCTTTGGAGCTCATCTCTTGCTTGGCTCGTCTTCTCTTCTTGAGGTAGGGATATTCTACTCTCCTATATGGGTTTTAACATAAGTGTTAGTCATATTGTATAAATGGTGGGTTTGTGGAAGATTTGGGTAAAGTTAAGGTTAGGGTTTTGATATTTGAAAGAGGGGTTTCCTATTTTGGGTTCTATATGTATGTGAGATCTTATAAATGAGGTTGTTTGTGTATAATGGGTGGAATTTGGCCTTGGGGGCAATATTTAAGAAAGGGGAAAAATGTCCTAATTTGAATTATATATATTATTTGTGTAAATGACGAAATCATTATGGAAATATGAAATTGGTTTGAGAATCATGAAATTGGAGGAAATTGTGGTTAAATAGTGTAGTTGGATTGATGAATCACTCACCTACGGAAAATGTGATAAATTATCTGTTGAGAAATTTATTTATCTGTTTAGATATATCTGCTTTGGGCTATCGGTGGAGGATAGCCATGATTGTTGTAGAAACTGCATGTTGATTAGGTAAATTGAAACTAATCAATTGGAATATGTCATTGAATATGACGGTTGGATATAAACATTGCATATGTGATTGAATCGGTCATTGTGTATGACAATGTGTTAAATACATTGTATATGTATCTTGTTTAAGAGGAGATAAGGGATGTACTCCATTGTTTGGGAGGAGATCGGGGATGGACTCCATGGATAATTAAGTTGGCTAGAATGTCCAGGGTGAAAGTCCCGAAATCTTATTTATATTTGGGTGCCGGTTCCCTCGGACGTAGTTTCGTAAAATAGCAAAGTTATGGAAGTGTATGAATGATGTTTATGATTGAAGTGTTGATGACTGAGTTGCAGTCTTATTTTGAATTGTTTATATGATAATGAATTATGTCAATGAATTGACTGGGATAATAACCGGAAGTGAATTGAAATGTGGGTATCAATGTTGATTGATTACTGAAAAGGGTTATGATGGTTCATAAGTGTTAAACATTTATCGAATGCTAATGTTTTAGTTAATTCTCATATGTTGTTTATCATATCTCTACTGGGCATTGGCTCACCCTACTTGGGATACCATTTTTCAGGTACAGGTGATATGCCGCCTCCAAGGTCTTAGCTTGGGAGGTTTAGAAGTTGAAGACTCCCTTTTGATATTTTGTTTTGTTGATTAAATGTATATTCAAGCCGAGGGCTTCTCATGTATAGAGTTAGAAGTCTTCTTTTGTTGTAACCAAGTGATAACTTGGAAAGCTGTAAGCCCGTAGGGCATATATTTTGTTGGTGACATGTAATATTTTGTAAAGAAGACTCTGATGAATGAAAATGTATTCTTTTCCTTATGTTCATGGAACTTGTGAATGAATGATTTATGTCTTAAATTGAGGGCGTTACAGTAGTGATAGCAGTGGTGGTGAGAAATTTATAATAATGTGTATCAATACTTATATTTAATATTTATAAATTCATTCAAAATTAAGTAAGTTTTATATGAGTTAATATTTTCTTAAGTTTTAGCGTACATTTTAAGAGGCACTTAAATCTTTAAGTGATATTAATTATGATTATCAAATAAGCTTAATTAATTATCACTTAATATATTCAGTTTTAAGTATTGAATCAAGCTATCAAACACTCTCTTATTTTTTTTAATTAAAAATAAATAGTTTGATAGAGATGCTTGTAGCCCCTTCTTGCTTTGTGGGACCATTACATTGTAAAAAATAAAAAAAATAAAAATAGGAAGAATTAAGAATCAATGTATTTTTTACAAATTTTTTGAATCAATAATAAAATTATAAATATTAATATTGAATTTATAAACTTTTATTTTATAAAAAATTCACTATATATAATTTTTCCAAAATCGCTTTCACAGCCATAGTCTTCAATTCTTCATACCGCGGTACGTGCGGAATGCGAGCCACCCACCATTACTCAGACGCCAAAAAATTCACATATTGGTACAGTTTATTTAAAAAAAAAAATTATACTTCACGTATAAATTATTTTATTTCTTGATATTTTAATTGTCTCAAATAATCTTTTAACTTTTAAATCAAGTAACACTTCAGTCTATGTCACGACCCCAACCCGCCCCTAGTAGGATGGTGCCATGATGGCCAGTAATCCGAGACTAGCGAAGGCCAGCTTTCAAAATTCACACACAAACAGAGTATACATAGGGGTTTACAAATGCGGAAGCAATAACTTAAAGTACAAGTGGTCCATAAGAGCTGTGCTAGATCAAATGAAATGGCATACATGATATGGTTTATAATCAACCGTTGATAAACAAAATATATATTACATCTTGATCAAAAGGCTTCTCGAGCCGACATGTACAAATACAGGAGATACAAGCCAAGAAGCATGATTTTCAAGATTTGCCGACGTAAATACAACATTGCCGACATGAATACAAAACAAAGCCGACTTAATCATGAATCCAAAACAAGCTTGCAAACACATCTAGGCGTCGCCGACGTCCTGCTCATCACCTACATATATATAGAGAGGGTGAGCTTGGATACTCAGTGAATGGCATGAACAATAAAGGGGTTTGCATGAATAATAACCGAAGTCCTTTCCAAACAAAACATGTGCAAACTTTACAAAATCAAGGGATGAACCGTATTCATCTATCAAGTCTTTCAACTTCAAGGGTACTGTCAAGCCTCATGAAATATCAAACAAATACATTACGAACGAACAAACCACGCGGTAAACCGTCAGTGGCAAAAAGAGGAATACCGATCCGTAATCGATTAGACAAACCCACCCGCACAAGGCAGTCGGTGGCAAAGGAGATAACTCAAACAAGGGTGCTACAGAAGTTTAGAGTCCTCTAGCACAAGGGACTTGTGGACCGTATCCTTTTGACACAGACTGGTGTTACTTAGGCCCGTAGCCCGCTTTAACACAATGGTGCTGCGAAAGTTTAGAGTCCTCCAGCACGAGGGACTTTCCGAGAAGGCCAACAAAACAAACTTATGCTTGATATACAAACAAGGATATTCATTCATGCTCAATAAATACTTTTATCAAACAAAGCAAAGCAAGCTTTATCAAAAACATTATAACATAGCTTTATTGAAAACACCACTCACATAGTTCTTGGGGTGTAGGCTCAAAGCAAAGATCAAAGACCTACAATCACATGGCAAATACATTCTCAAAACCAGCTTTACATGCATGCAAATGATCCCGGCATTCTCACCAGATCCAAGTCAATATCAAAGCAAAACATGCTGGGAGTTAAAACACTGCCTTTCGTCTCATGAAAACACACTGGGTACCAACCAGGTCTTTGCCGAGGTCCCACACCTCCTTGCCGAGGTGTGGTCCCGATGGCCACATTCAAAAGCAAAGTCGGGAAAACCTGGGTTTCCCTTTGAAGAACATGATGAACATGATCGTGAAGAAGATGAATGCAAAGGTCATAACTTGTTACAAAATCTGAGATTTCATGCCATGAGTTCAAAACACGGACCTGGGTACCCATACAGGAAGATCATGCAAAAACAAACACAAAAACATGGTTCTTGTTCCAAACTTTCGGATCAAAACGAGACTTTTCCTCAAGAACACATGAATATCATTTTTCTCTTCCAAAACTAACTTCAAATCGATGCATGACATGCAAAACAGATCCGATCATGCAATGCAGCTAGATGATCAATAAGAACAACAAGAGTAGGTTAAGATTCTAACCTCAAGACACGAATCTAGCGGCTCAAACTCCAAAGATCAAGCTTGGAAGATCTATTCTCACTCAAGAATTCCTTCTTCTTCCTCTAGAGCTTCTCTCTCTAAAGACAAAGATTTGAGACAAAATGATTTGTTTCTAGGTCTGCCGGCTGTCTTAACACTCAGCTCGGACACGTGGCACTACCGGGTTGGTTCAACTCAAAAAGGTGACTGATTGATAAGACAAGTCTATGACAAAGCGTATACAACAAGCTAGATGGCAAGACACATCGGCAAGCAATGATATCGGCTAAAGACAAAACTTCGGCAAGTAAGGGGAACAAAGACATCAGCTTGGAAGGACAACTCTTGACTAAGCTGTGCCACACCTTGGCCTAGATGTGCCACACCTCGGTCTAGGTCATACCAATCCAGGAACAAAATCACTCAGTGCAAGAGTAAACATCTCGGCCTAGATGATACACATCTTGGCCATGGTGATGAACACCTCGGCCTAGATAATGGCATCTCGGCCAATATGCCAGGGTGGAGATGGAGGTCAATCAAAGGGGTTTCGAGTTAGTTCTACGTGCAAGGGCTCAAAGGTGAACTAGGCTAAGATGACCTCGGCTACAAACCAAGCAAGGGACAAAATCATGCAAGCAACACTTAAGCAAAACGAGACAAGACAAGATTTGCAAATATTTCATAACAAAACAAGATCATACATGAATGTATGCAAACATGACTGAGTCAAAGTGAGGGTTGTTACAATCTATTTGCATAATGCCAGTAGAATAGTCACATGGTAATATTAATTACAGTTGGCATTCATATATTTTTATCAAAATCTTACTTTAATCCTTTTACTTTAGTCTGCAACACCCTTTTAATTTCACTAAAATTTCACTTGAACCTTTACACTTTAGTTTATTTGTCAACTTTTGAAACGATTATTTTTTATTAAATCTAATTGTAACTTGACTTGAAATGTAAAGGGTTAAATGAGACAATTAAAAAGTCAAGAGATAAAGTGAAATTTGGATAAAGTACAGGAGTGCAAAGTACAATTTGCCCATTAAAAATTGATAATCATAAAGTAGAATTCAAAAGAACTCATCCTCTAACTTTCAAATAATTATTATTTTTAGTTTATTTAAATTATTTCTGCATAATAAACAATAAGCATAATTGCACCAAACAACCTGAAACTGACTCTCAGAATAAATTAAAAAAAAAAAAAAAAGCTATAAGCAACTCAGATGAGTTGTAGATTTTTTCCTTGACATTTAAAAATAAACATATAACTCACTGTGATTTATAGACTAAAGTACACCATCTGTATCGTGAATTGTCTAAGTGAAAAAATTGAAATGTCTTTGTATATAAATAAATCACAGGTACTTTTGCCATACATTCGAGACTCAAAATTCTTTTTACCTTCTTATATTTTATTCCACATGTGATTTTCCTTTGACATTTGATATGAACTCATAACCTCTAATTTTTTTTTTTTTTTTTTTTTTTGAACCAGGAAAATAGAGAAACAAAGACAACAAACAGAAAGTAACAAAAAACTCAATGCTCTTGCAGCAGCAGAGCTAGAGCAGAGGGTGGATTTGGAACCCAATCAAGCGGAAGAACTCCGTGAAGAGAAGCTTGAAGACACATATTTTACACTACTTGTTAACTTAGACGTAAAGTTAGATGTTACATTTTAATCCATATACTACTTGGCTTTACATCTTTATTTTTAAAATAGAGAGAAGCATATTGCACATGAAGTAAGAGTTTGTAAATAGAGTTTTAAAAATAGAGTTTTGAATTGAGTTTTGTATTATGTATTTGGTTATAAGTTTTGAAAATTATTTTTGAATTGAGTTTTGAGAAAAATTTGTTTGGTTATGAGTGTTGAAAAGTTTTGATTGAAATCACAATTCTAAAACACAACCAAACGCTACCTTTCAAAGGACATACCCAGTGCACGAAACTCCTGCTTAAGCGGAGTCTGGGGAAGGGTTGATATACGCAGCCTTACCTTATTTTTAAAATATAGAGAAGCATGTTACACATGAAGTAAATTATACGGGATAAAATAAAATCTCTCTTTTAATTTTTTATTTATTTTTATATAAGTAATAGAGATATGAAGTTTTGCCTTTAACTAATTCCGTTGGAGATGTTTATCATCACAATTTCACTTAAGTTTTGCTTGTTTGTTTATTTATTGCGAAAGTCTACTGTCCAAAAACAATTTATCCAAATTTTTCTAGGTAGTATGTTTGTGAGGGTGATGATTGAATTTATATTGTGTAGGTTCTAAATATAAATGAATGTAAACTTTAAATTGATGCTTCTGAATAAATTCAAGGTAAAATTTCTAAATTCATAGTAATACCGTTGGCTTATTTTTTCTACGAATGAAAATACCATATATGGGAGCGTGTCAGCAAAGATTGAAAAATCCTTATAGATTAAATTCAAGACAATTATCAAGCGATTGTATTGACGGTTCTTTTGCTTCAATGAAGAGGATTTCAAAATTGCCAAGTGTAAAGAAATGAAAAATTAAAAGGAGGGAGACGGAGAAAGATGATTGAGTGAACAATCGGGGTGATTGAGTGATCAATCAAAGTAACAATTAATTACCTTT
This sequence comes from Camellia japonica, assembly GCA_030407325.1. Lineage (NCBI taxonomy): Eukaryota > Viridiplantae > Streptophyta > Magnoliopsida > Ericales > Theaceae > Camellia > Camellia japonica. The sequence continues at coordinate 177,018,832 of JAPPVO010000031.1, forward strand.
ACTCCTATGCTTTGAAAAGGAAGTGCATAAAATTACCTCTACTCCTATGCTTCGAACAGGAAGTGTTGAAAATAAAGTGCAGGAAATATAAATGACAAGAAAAAAATAGAAATCAATTGTTTTGATTTGAGTTGGATGTCCTTTACAATATAGCCATGAATGGCTATTTATAGGCAAACATTTGTAGGAAAAAAAACTACCTAATAACTTCCATATCATTTTGTTTCCCACACTTCACACTCTATGATCTTCCACTTCATCTCTATGCCTCCATAACTTTTTTTAACCTCTAATTCATGCTCCATGTTCTCCACTTTGTTCTACATCATCTTTTCACATGTGTTTAATGATTCATAACTTCTCATAACCGCCAAACGAGTAGGAGAATGCCACATGTCCTGCAATTATATAGATAATAACTAATAATAAAATTATTTATTTATGGTGCCAACATTACCCCCCGCAACTCTTTCAGAATGAGGAACCTCAAATTCATGAAGAGTTGTACATCATTTAGACCATATTTGGCAATTAATTAATGTATTCGAAGGAAGACACGCATTCGAAGGTTCTTTAACAAGATTCATTTTTGTTAAAAAAAAAAAAAAAAACTTGTTCCGAAGGTGCTCATGGCATATTTTAGAAGCTTTAAAAGAACAATACTTAAAGATGATTGTTTTATTAGCCATTTCATCAAAATTAAATTTTAATGCAGCCCACAAATGCAAAATAGGCTTTGAACATTGAAAGTCATGGCATAATATTGCTTTGGAAATTCAAATGCTTTGACATTTTCAACAATGTCAAATATTTTAGGGTAAATTACCAATAGGTCCTACTTTTGAGACTTATTACCCATTAAGTCCTATTGATAAATTTATTAAGTGATAAATTTATCAGTCTCTTGTTTTTATGAATAAATTTCTAGTGATAAATTTATTAATCTCTTATTTTTATAGTGATAAATTTATCAGTTAAGACCGATAGGTGAATAAGTATAGTTAATAGGACTGATTGGTAAGTGCCCCAATATTTTAAATCCCTCAACAGTGGGTTGATCATCATCTTTAATCACGTTTGGTCTAAGAAGATGCTTTTTGGCCAAATAACTTTTATCATTCATTGACAAATGGGGCTTTTGTTTTATTTTAGCCATTAATGACTTATGAAAATCCTCCATAGACATGTTATTTCCATAGCTTGACTTTCTAAGAATGGGTTTTTCAATCCCCCGAGCCTTATATGAAACATCATTTTTAACTATGTTTGGCTCAATAACAGGCTTTTTAGCCATGTTATTTTCATAAGTTGGCTCTTTAAAAATGGATTTTTTAATCCCCCGAGCTATTGATGAAATCAACATTTTCCTTTTTCCATTTTCAACAATGAAAGAATTTTGAAAAAATTCACCAATTCTGGCTATTAATGTAGCACTATATACTTCCTGTTATAATGGAATTATATTTGACTATTTGATTATCTTGATTGGGAACCTTCTTAGCCGATATTTGAGCCTTGATTGAGGTGTTACCATAGTGGTTGGGTGATACTGAATCAAAAACTCCAAATTCGAATAGTTGTTATTGAATAGTCTTCATTCATTTATCATTTTCTCTGTCCACACTTTGAATCTTGATGTGAGGCTAGAACCATTGGAAAGCTTTCTATCGGGGCTTCAATTTGAACACAAGAGTGACCCTAAACGGAGTCCGGACAAGAGTGTTATACATGTTTGAAATTTACAAATATGTGTCGTGAGCATAATGCGCACGAGCGCAACTTTCAACGCTCAAGCGTATTGCGCAGTTTCAAGCCTTTAAAAGTCACTTTTTGGGTCAAATCTCTTCACTTTTCACTCCATTCTCTCTCTCATTCCACCGTTTTTGCTTTCTCAAGCTTTTTAGCCTTGATTTAATCTATTTCTACACATTTTTGACCCCTAGTTCCATATACCAAAATGTAGATCACAATGAGAGCTTCCATTTAATCTCAATGAATCATCGTTTTGCCGCCGGTGATTTTTCTGATTTGTTTCCTTCTTGCTTCAAGAGGTAGGATCTATTTCTTAAACTTAATATGAGTTTGGTAGTGTATTTGTAGTGTATTTTAAATATATAGATTCCATTGTTCTTCGATTGATTTTTGGAAATTTATTTTGTAAGTGAGGGTTTGTTCCAAATGGGATTGTTGAGCTATGGTTTAGCTATAAAAAGTTTATTTTTCACTTACAAACATGTATATGAGTTTTTAAAAGTAAAAAGCTCTAATTTGGAGAAACCCTAAAATGTTGATCTTTTTGGAAAATTGTTAGATTATTAAATCAAAATGTAAAAGAGGGCCCAAAATGTCTTTTTAAAGAAGGTTTTGATTATGAAATTGGAGTTGATATATGTTGAAATAAGCTATTTCTTGCGTTGAAATAGATTTTCAAAGAGAAAGGGGGTTATGCCCTAAAATGTAATTATTGAGATTGCAAAGAGGAAATGGAATAAATGTTGAGTAATGTGAAATTGAAATGGAGATTAATAATGATGGGCTATTGGTGAAGGATAGCTATGATTGTTGTAGAAATTGCATGATTTATCACTCCCATTTGAGATTTTGAAAAAGTGTATCTTTAATGAAATTTATTTATCTGTTTAGAGATATCTATTTTGGGCTATTGGTGGAGGATAGCTATGATTGTTGTAGAAATTGCATGCGAACTAGACAATTTGGAATGTTTATAAATCATGCATATCATGGAGCATGTAATGGATTTTGAAATTTTAAACTGTATGTTTTGGAAAGAGGTTTTTGGAAATTCTTGCATTATGTTTTGGAATATTTGCATTATTTTGGAAAAATAATATTTTGAACCACATGTGTTGTGCTATTTGAAAAGGATAAATAAAATGGTGAATCTAGGAAAAGGTTGTTGCTAAATCAATTAAGTTGGCATATGTGTCTAGGATAAAAGTCCTAAAAATCGCACGTATACATGGGTGCCGATCCCGCCAAACAAATTTCAATAAAATGGCAATGGTAGTGCTTGTATACCCTATGTTTACATGGGTCTCGTTTGACGGTTTCCCACGTGAAATTTTCATGAAATGTTGTATTGGTTTTGGAGATTTACCTATTTTATTTATTATCATTTTGGTTTTGGAAAGAGATGATTTTAAACAGTCTTAGCAATGTAATTGCTGCTAGTTAACGATGTATTCGTACTGGAATTGGCAATGAAATTGCTAGTTAGTATTGAGATACCTGGATTGACTTGTGGAAATGAATTTTATATCAAACTAATGTATTGGATTTAGAAAACGTTTTCAATAAACGAAAGGTTTTGAAGACTGGGAAGAAAAGATTTTTATTGAGAAAACAAGTGGATTTGAGAATGCATTTGGGCATATTATATATGTATGTATTGCATTCATGATCATTTGCACTGGTGGAGCATATTTAGCTTTTGAAATATTTCTTACTAGGCTTTATGCTCACCCTACGTGGCTGAAAATATTTTTCAGGTATGCTTATGTGGATGTGGACTGAAACGGTAAAGTTGTGTTCGGAACCGTGTAGGGTGGTTCCTTTATTTGTAGGCCTTAGGCCATTTATGTTACTGTTGGCCGTGTGCCATTCTTGTAAGGGTTACAACCTTTATATATGATGTAAGTCTTTGGGTATTTTAATTTGATTATAACATCTTTGTATGTTTTAGTTACAGAGCATCCATTTGGCTTAGATGTTGTATCTAAGAATGTATAAAACTGGAATAACACATGTATTGTGTGCCTCTATTATATACATCTTCATGAGTATTGTTAGTTATCGTCTATCGTTGGGTGGTTTTGCAACGCCCTGAAAATTATAACATCATATAATTACATCAACCAACATTCATTATAAGAGAGGGTGTGATTCTTCAACCTTTACATCATTGATCATTAAGGTTTGAACAAAAATAGTTCCACATGTGAATTATACATTCAATGACATCAAATACATGAATCTATAGCATGTAGAACATCAAATCCAAAAATAAATAAAATGCCCTCAAGGGCTTACACATTCCAAGGCTTAAGCCCGGTTACACAAAAATGGTCTCTCGGAACCAAACAGTTATAGCCCTTGGCTAACAAAAATATACTACAACAAAAATAAGAGCCCTATGCTCCCAACAAATACGTCCACGCCCTAACTTTGGCGGGATCACCACGTCCTTTCCTGTACCAAAATCCCATAGGGTGAGCATAAAGCCCAGTAGGAAATTCTTAACAAAGTATATACATTTTGTACAAGTCCAAAGGAATGAAATGCATGCGCCATGTTATTTTTTTTTTTTTTTTAGAAATTCACATTTCCTCATCTTTTGAAAACCATCATGCTCAATGATATCTTGACATTTCCAACAAACTCAAAATTTATCAATTTAATTCAAGGGGTGGTAAATACGACTCAGGTAATCCCTAGGTTGGTGTCTACAGGTAGGCATAACTAGCACTACTAAAACCCCACTTTACTGTCTCTCACCGGAAGAGAAGTGGTACCTCCTTCGTGCGTGTTTTCAGTCTTTCACCTGGATACTCAGGCCAACTTAATCAATTTCATCTACACCTCTTATCCGAACTTACCAACATATTTACCCCAAAACCATTTCACGAAAACTTGTTTCACAACATTCATTTCTCAATGCAAAAGTTTTCAAATTTAAATTCAAAGCTTAACATAATCAAATGAATCAATATGTGAATGTGTCAATTAGTAATGCAATGCAACATTCCTTCCACACAATATTACCATTGTGATCAAAATTCCCAATCCTCTTTTCAATGCAATTTCACAAGATGAATATATATACTTCTATTCCAATTCATCCAAGGAATAACACATTTCCGACATTTCAAGCATTCTCAACAATTTAATCATTTCAAGGCTATATCAATATTTTGAACAACTTCCAAAATCACAATTCTCATATTTCACGAGACTCATCATTTTTATAAATATAATAAGAAATTTTCAAAAAAAAAAAAAAACATTCATTCATTTTGGCACCCAAAGAAAATATGGCCATTTCATCCATAAATTCTCAACATCTTTTAAAACCCCCAAATTTCTAGGTTTTCTCACCACACCCTTACACCTCCAAAACATTTGAAAGAATCTCATCAAAAACATCTTTCTTCTATCAATAAAATTTAAAACCCTCAAGTGATTATTTAGAAAGAAATAAGAGACAAACTCACTTTCAAATCACTCATCTTCTTGAGCCAACAACCAAAATTTCAAGCTATCGAGGATTTCGAAAATAATCTAGATCTTGCAAAAATATATATATATATAACTAAAAAAAATCCCTACCTCAAGTTTTCGAAGAAGAAATGAGATAAAACCTCCAAAATTAATGGTGTCGAAGCTCGATCTTCACCGCACACAACGTAGCCCTTGAGAAGTTATCCAACTTTGATGAAGAAACTATGGGAAAAACTCTAATGGATTTAAAGAGATCAAGGATTTGATCTTGTTTGGTGTACGAAATGTAGAGAGAAGGGAGAGAAAAGAGTTTTTAGAGAGAGAGATACAACAAAAGTGAGATACATTCAGCCCAAAGAGAAGAAAAACAAAAATTTTCAGACTCACCTACCACCGCACGTGTGGCCTTCATCCCCACATGTGCAACCCTCTCTCTCCCGCACCTCCCATACGTGCGGCCCAAGCCTCCACACGTGCGGCTCTGGTCCCCTAGCCTAGAAAATTCTCAGCTCAACTCCTGACACTTCGGACCCAACCTCGCACCCTCCGGAACAAGTGAAGTACTCAGGATCGAAATAAATACGAATGAAAATTTTGAGAAAGAGTTTTCAATAACAACGTACCCAGCATAACTTAAAGAGGGACGAGGCGAATTACGTACCGGTTATCACAGGTTTACTCACGTGGGTCAGACCTCGTAAATCTGGGGCGTGACAATTAAAGCCTCGATTGAAGAGTTGGCAGTGAGAGTTTATAACTCATCATTCCATTTTCCTTATCAAGTTTATGAATTTCTCCAATTAAATCGTGTTTTTTTCTTCCACCAAATAATATTGTAATGGATGGAAGTTGGTTTTATCAAGAAAATGGATCCCTTCTTGAAGATCCAAAACTTTTTGTTTACGCCAAAAGATTTCATCTAGGCTATTTGGAATGGATGAATCCAATTCATTTTTCATTTCTTACACTTGACGTCCCACTGGGCGTGCCAAAAAATTGTTGGCTTATTTTTTCTAACGAATGAAAATACCATAAATGTGCAAGTGTATCAGCAAGGATTGAAAATCCTTACAAATTAAATTCAAGCCAATTATCAAGCGATTGTGTTGAAGGTTTTTTGCCTCAATGAAGAAGACTTCAAAATTGCCAAGTGTAGAGAAAAGAAAAATTAAAAGGAGAGAGACAGAGAAAGATGATTGAGTGAACAATCAAAGTAACAATTAATTACCACTGCTCCTATGCTTTGAAAAGGAAGTGCATAAAATTACCTCTACTCTTATGCTTCGAAAAGGAAGTGTTGAAAATAAAGTGTAGGAAATATAAATGATACGGAAATATAATGACAAGAAAAAATAGAAATCCATTGTTTGTGATTTGAGTTGGATGTCCTTTACAATATAGCCATGAATGGCTATTTATAAGCAAACATTTGTAGGAAAAAAACTACCTAATAACTCCAATATCCTTTCATCTTTCACACTTTACACTCCATGATCTTCCACTTCATCTCTACGCCTCCATAACTTCCTTTAACCTCCAATTCATGCTCCATGTTCTCCACTTTGTCCTCTATCAGTTCAAGTCACATGAATTAGCCTATGCGCCAAAAAAATTAGGGTAAGCTTACCAACATACTAACTCTCTCAGACCCTATTGTCAGCGGGAGCTTGTGCATTGGGTACAATTTTATTTTTTTTTTTTCAAATTTTCAAGAAAGGTGTCAAAGATCATTTTTGTACATGACCAAATCATGTCAACTAGTAGTTACATTATATGATTTACTAACAAATTCAAGTGATATGGATCTTTAAGACAAAATAAGATCCTAACAGTCAAAGCATGAGACTAGTAAATTCTTTGTTGTACATGAGCAAATCATGTCAACTAGTCGTTCTAAAATTTTTGATTTACTAACAAATTAAACTTTAAAGGAGGTGAGTGTTACTTACCTTTCAAAAAAAAGGTAAATTTTATTTTTGCATCCAAACATTTTACATTGAATTTCATTTTGTCTCTTGATCTCAGACCTCAAGTCAAGTTATAATTAGGTCCATTATGCATAACACTATTCGAAAATTAACCAAAATAAATAAATAAATAAATAAAGTCATGTGATACAATTAATTACACAACACTTTTATACTTCTACCAAAATCCCACTTTAGACTTCTGTCAATTTTCAAAATGGCGTTCTACAATTTTTGGGTGTGTATCATATGTCCAATTATAATATTTTTCATATTTTATATAATCTATTATGGTATTAGTTATGACTTATTATGATATTGATTATATCATTATTTTAGTTATTGTTGGCTATTTTTGACACTTCAAAGGTTAAAAAATATAATTCAAGCATGCTAGTGAAGATCTGAAAAGTCCTTACAAATAATAAATGTCAATTCGTATCAAGCGACTGTGTTAAGGTTCTCTTGGCCTCAATGAAAAAGACTTTACTATGTTGTGTTAAAAAGATGAACCAAAACTTGTAGTCTAAATTCATAATAGAATGGGAGGAAGAGACTAGACAGAAAATTGCAATTGATTAATTGAATAAACAATTACAATATGTTACCTTTAGTAAGGGCAACTTTAAAACTTTAAACTGATTGAGTTCTGGAATTACAATGCTAATCTACTACTCCTACAAAAAGTAAGCACAGTACGTAAAAGTAAAGTTCAGGAAAGTATAGTGCAGATATTTAAAGATAAATGAAATTAACAAAGACGTAGAGTCTGGATTTGGTCAGGGGTTTCTTCAGTCTTTGTTTTCATCTATTTATAGCCTTCTCTTAGCGCATTCGAAGTAGTTAGGCCATTCTCCTATACCGTGATCTCCTTCCTTTTCGCTACTACTTAGGGCCATAACTCTCTCATTGTATGTATGTAACCGCTAGCAACTGTTTTTTTATTAACTCCTTCACGTGCCTTTCACATGGCACTTATCATACTTTGACGATTGAAGTCTTGCATTCACAATTCACATAGGCACCTTCGAAGGTGGGACTCTTTAATATTTGAATATCCTTTTCTTGCCATGTGTTGCCTTAGTACTAGATGTTTTAAATGAGGCGCCAACAGTTATAAATCAAAAGGTCTTTAATTATATTTTATATAGTGTTTGGTTATGATTCATTTTTTTTTAAACTATAACTGAAAATGATTATGTTATTATATTTATGATAATTAACTTTACAAATTTCATAACTTATATATATTGAACAGTCAATTTCAAAACTTATATATAATACACATTCTATTCCCTAACCCAATTAATAATAACTAACTAAATAAACCTTATAATATTTTTGAGTAGGGAAATTGTAATATACACAATCTTCAAAAGGGTGTATTAAATGTACTCTTAGTTATGTCATTTTCTTATTTGATTGTAACATTATCTTAGTTATAACTCATGAGTTTTTTTATTTATGTCTTATGTTATATTTAGTTATGGCATTTTTTTTTCTTTTTTAATTATGACTCAAAAAATATAAAATTATACTCCCTCCGTCCTAAAATATTAGTCCCTTATTCCATTTTTTATTGTCCCAAAATATTAGTCCCTCTTCAAAAATCAAGTACAAAATAATATAAATTTCCTATTTTGCCCTTCTTTTAAATTAATAAACAATATAAAAAGTACAATTATGACATTGATATTCCAAAAAATGTACTATCAAAAGGATAATTTTGGAAAATAAACTTTTTTCAAATGCAATAATTGTACTACCAAAAAAAGTTGGATTCCCCAAAAGGGACCATTATTTTGGGACGGAGGGAGTATCATTTTATTTTATAGTACACACCTTTTGGAGGACGTGTACTGTTTCCTTTAAAGTAATATGATTGTATCACATTGCCCTCTTTTCAGAGAATGGTCATTGCTTTACCGACGCCTTGTTCCCTTCTTCTTCTTCTTCTTCTTCTTCTTCTTCTTCGTTTTTTTTTTTTTTTTTTTTTGAAATATTTGAGAAAGATGTGACAAACACTTTTTTTTTAATATAGTAAAAATTTAGTGTAATGGTGTTATCGATAGCATAGTAAATAAATAATAATCTTACATAGGGTCAACTCTTACTTTTCAACTACCATATATACATACAAGGCTAAATGGTAAGAGGAAATTTTTTTTTATTAAAGATTAATACTAATTAGGTGATATCACCATTCCATTGAAATTTTTTGTCTTTAGATCTTCAGTGAGACCACAAAAATGAAAGGGAAAGAAAGAGGGTGACCGTGGAAGGAGGAAAGGAAGGAGGACAGAGCCCACCCACGTAACCACGGGAAAAAACCACTAAATCCTTGATCAATCAAATTCAGAATATTATTTACAATAATGCTAAAAATTTATATTTTACACCCACAAATACATTCATAATGCTGTGGCAAGGGTGGTAAATCTCATATCATTGAGTGTTTAACTAATCAAAGCTGACACTTGTCAGATTACATTATTGTGGGTTAAATTGTGGAAGATTTATAAGGGTGTCAAACATTTTCCTATTACTTATCAATCTTATTTATATTATTTTATTAATTGAGAATATCACATACACATACATATAATCAGGGGAAATTCTACTATATACACTCCCTACCATATACACCCTTAAGTTATGCTATTTTCTTTTTTAGTTATGAACAATTAGTTATAACCTATTTTCTTCTTTAGTTATGACTTTATTTTAGTTATGACTCCAGAGATTTTTGATTATGTCTAATGTAATGTTTAATTATGATTTTTTTTTTTTTTAGTTATGAATCAAAAAGTATAAATTATGTCATTTTTTTTCTTTAGTTATAAAGTGCATATCATAGTCTTTGATAGTACTTTTATAATTGCTTGCCAACTATAACACTCTGTTTGGATTATGAAGTGGGCAATGAAAAGAAATTATTATGTTTTCTCACTTTTTTATTTAGATTAATAATGATTAAAAGATGATATATATGCCTTTTTATTTTATTTACTTGTATTTAGAGAAAAAGTTTAAATATTATAATTTCTTTGTAAATAGTAATTTTAACTTCTCACTAACTCACCACTTTTTGTAAAAAAACAAAATTTGAGAAGGTTTGTGGTTCCACAATATCTCTTCCATTCACATCTCACTATTTTTATTTATTTTTTATTAAACCCCTCAATCCAAACAAAGTGTGAACACATTTGGGAAAACTTGGAATAATGTAACACTAATAAATGTGCTAACTAACCAAATATGACCTAGCTTGATTAGCGTGACTTGCATTGTATTATTATAGTCGTGCATAAGGGTGTAAACGGTTCTTGAGAAATCAAAATAGACCTTATGATACGATTTGATTTTATTAATTTTGTTGGTTTTGTGTAGAGAAAGAATTATCCTGAGATTTTAGTCAGCAACTGAGAATCAGCCCTCCTCCGCGTCATCGGATTCCTCTGCCTTCCTCTGTGACCGGAGCTACCTGATCTACCGGAGTTCGACTTCTCAATCGAGTCTAACTCGGAAAAACTCGCCGATTTGGCATCATTTTCGGCCAAATCCTCTTCCGGCAAAATGCTGGAGTTGCAACAGAAAAATGGCCTCTTCTTGTTCATTGGTACTGATTTCACAATCGGAAGAGTTTGGGGAGATTTTACAAAGAGTTTTGCTGAGAGATCAAAATCGACAAACATTAAATGTTCGCTTTCTTAGACCAGTATGTTTTCTGGCTTCAAATCTCTGTATACTAATTCCGCAGCATAAAACCTGAAGAACTATATAGAGAGTAATATACATTGATGAGATTTTTTTCAAAAAAATTTGGGAGAAATTGAAAAGAAAATTGACCTGATGATACTATCAGATAACACACACATATATATATACATACACACACAAAAGAAAATGTGTTTATTTATACACATTTTCTCATTTATTTCTCTTTTCATATATAAATATGTGTTTATTTATACATATTGTGGGGATATATTTTCTGAGTACCAACACGTGGCCAAGGTGACGCCGACGTGTCAGCCGAGGTGCCACGTGTCCTGGTTGTTATGCCGAGGTCATCTCGGATAGGCCGAGGTTACCTCCGAAGATATCAAAATCCGAGATAAGCGGATGAGGGGCAAGAGTCCTAGAATGGGAGAAGACTTCAGTTTGGGTAAAGATGAGACTCTTAGAGAGTTTATCCTAATCCTACTGGGAGTCCAAGATTAGCAGTAATCCTAAGTCCATTAGAGCTAGGCTTCTATTGGGACTAGGATTGTGTTGGCTATAAAAGGGAGGCACCCCCATGGGTCTAAGGTATGCTTTTATGCTCAAGCTTATGAGTTTAGCTATTGGTTATGTTTGAGAGATATGGAGTACTGACTTGATCGTCGGAGTACCCCCGGGTGGACGAGCCACCGCTGGAGACTCTTCTTTCTGTTGCAGGTCAGACAGGTGCCATCTATTCTGCCGGTGCTCTCCAGCTAGTTACTAAGCGGGCAGTGTGGTCAGAAAATCACCCACACAATTTGGCGCTGTCTGTGGGAAAGAAAGAAGAATAGATGGCCAATGACGGACAGAAGGATCAGATTGGAGACAACACTCCTGCTGGGAGTGGGAGACCTATCAACCTCGACGTTGAAGGAGACGACCGCAACACAGAAACTCGTAACCAGAGTCACGGAGTGAAAGACGCCGGCCAGAAAGGTGACGTACCAAAGACAACAGATCGAAGCGGATACTACAACGAAGATGACCTCCAGGTATGGAAGGATAGATACTTGCGGAGGAACGAAGACCCTTTCAGAAGGGATACAAAGACAGGGGGCATGAGCGCTCCCAAGGAGATAACATTCAAGTATAGAAGAACTCATCCTAAGTGAGCAGATCCCAGATTCCAGATCCTGGATCCCGGATCCTAGAAGACAAGATCTCGGCCTAGATGAGTAGGTCCGAGAAGAGAAGAGCTCAACCTGAGTGAGCAAATCCAAGATTCTAGCAGACAAGATCTCAGCACTTAAGTCCGAGAAGAGAAGAGCTTAGTGAGCAGATCTCAGATCCCCGAAGATAAGAAAAGAAAACACACAAGGTTGGACTGCAGTTAGCCAGGTTGAAGACCTTTTATAAGGTTCGCAAAGGAGTATGTGGAAGCCATGCAGGGGGCAGAGAGAAGAAGAATATGTTTACCACTTGTTGAAATTTGTAGCAATTTACAAGTTGGTTAAACCGATATGATGTTTACCACTTGTTGAAATTCTGTGTGAATTTACAAGTTGGTTAAACCGATATGATGATTACCACTTGTTGAAATTTGTAGCAATTTACAAGTTGAAGTTAAACCGATGTTATGTTTAACACTTGTTGAAATTTGTAGCAATTTACAAGTTGAAGTTAAACCGAGATGATGTTTAACACTTGTTGAAATTCTGTGTGAATTTACAAGTTGAAGTTAAACCGAGATGATGTTTAACACTTGTTGAAATTCTGTGTGAATTTACAAGTTGAAGTTAAACCGAGGTCATATTTAACACTTGTTGAAATTCTGTGTGAATTTACAAGTTATAGTTAAATCGAGGTCGTATCGAAAGGAAGATGGTTTAACACTTGTTGAAATTTTGAGAAAAATTTACAAGCTGAAGTTAAGCCGAGGTTATGATAAAGGATGATGTGTTAAAACACTTGTTGAAATTTTTGAGAAAAATTTACAAGTTAAAGTCAAGCTTAAGCAATATCTGCGTACTTGCCGAGACTTCCAGGTTGTCGAAACTTGAAATATGGAAAACTAAAGTCTTGATAGAAGACATTGAGAAAGTAACAAGTCCTAAGCAACACTTGTGAAAATATTTGTTACAATATTTTCAAGTGTTAGGACAAGGTCGAGATGAGCAAGATTAGAAATTGTGACAGAGGTATTTTACCCGAAGAGATTGCACAGTCAAGGTGTACTTTGAAGGCATGCAAATTATTCTAAGTGTAGAATCATACAAGAGCAGAAAAAAGAAGACATTCATTCAAAGAAGAAATTAGAGAAATGCATTTAAAGAAGAAAGAAGGCACTTCGGCCTGAATATTGAAAAATAAATTATTCAGACTACAAAAATGGCACGTCGGCCGGATTAAAAGCATACAAAGAAGGACAAAGTACAAGGTACAAGGTACAAGGAGTAAAAGAAGGAAACAAAACTACTCGGCATCAATAGCAGGATATAGAAGACAGTTGGGAAGACTTCTCAGCAGCCTTCTCGACCTCGAGCTCAGCATCGATCTCCCGAAGAGTTTGATCAAAGCTCTTCTCGGCGATTGGCACCTTGGAGTTTGAAGGCAAGGATTGAAAGCAAGAATCTGGAAAAAGACACAGAAAGCAGAAACACGAATGTAATTCGTAATCAAGAATGGTGATGAAGCTATCAAGAAATCAAGACAAAAAGATTGCACAGGTGTGTCAAGCCAAGAACAGTGGCAGAAATCAACAGATGTGTGAACAGTGTGTATTCAAGAAGATGATTTGGAAACAACGGGTAAAACAGCAATGGTGATTAACAATGAAGCAGAGCTTCTTGGAAAGCAACAAGAAATAAAACCAGGAGGAACAGTGGCTTACCAGAAAGAGGGAAGCCGGAATGAGAATTGCCGAAGTCTGACGACGGATGCGAAAATGACAGAATGACAGAATGACGTAAGCTTCACCGAAGGAGAGGAACGAAAACAGTTGCAGAGCTTGAAAGCTTGGAACAATGACATATTTAAGCAAAAGAGCTAGAAAGAGAAAAAGCCAGAGGATTGAATGAAAAAAGAGAAAAATCAAAGTCAAGAAGACGACAAAGTTCAAGAATAAAGCCAAGTGCATAGGCACTAAGTAAGTATGTAAGGAACAAAAAAGTAATGACCCAGACACGATGCTAGCAACAGAAAGCGGATATGGCAAGAACAGTGCCAGGCGTTCAAACAATTCAAAACTTGAAAACAGACGAAAATAGAAGACAACAGAGGGCAAGTAAACGGATTCAGAAGAGTTATGAAAGATTGAGCTTAATAAAAGAGTTTATGAACCTACCAAGAGAAATGAACGCCGATATGAAGATTGCCGGAGTCAAATAGATGACTGGAAGTCGGGAACCCACCGAAGAATATGAGTGGAGCAGTTGCAAAGCTCTTGGAGTTTACGAATTAATGGAACAAGAACCTTGGCTAGGAGGTGTGATCTCGAGCAGCTTGGAAAGCATGAAACTTGATACTTGACAGAAGTGGACAGTAAAGTCCAGGGAACTTTGAGGTCGGCGAGTTTGATCTCGGAGGGGGCACAGATGAACGAACAGTGTAGGTTCCATCACTCAGAATGCCGAGATAATAGAACCTAGGGGGCAGTTTTGGGGATATATTTTCTGAGTACCAACACGTGGCCAAGGTGATGCCAACGTGTTAGCCGAGGTGCCACGTGTCCTGGTTGTTATGCCGAGGTCATCTCGGATAGGCCGAGGTTACCTCCGATGATATCGGAATTCGAGATAAGCGGATGAGGAGCAAGAGTCCTAGAATGGGAGAAGACTTTAGTTTGGGTAAAGATGAGACTCTTAGAGAGTTTATCCTAATCCTACTGGGAGTCCAAGATTAGCAGTAATCCTAAGTCCATTAGAGCTAGGCTCCTATTGGGACTAGGATTGTGTTGGCTATAAAAGGGAGGCAACCCCATGGGTCTAAGGTATGCTTTTATGCTCAACCTTATGAGTTTAGCTATTGATTATCTTTGAGAGATATGGAGTACTGACTTGATCATCAGAGTACCCCTGGGTGGACGAGCCACCGCCGGAGACTCTTCTTTCTATTGCAGGTCAGACAGGTGCCATCTATTCTGCCGGTGCTCTCCAGCTGGTTACTAAGCGGGCAGTGTGGTCAGAAAATCAACCACACACATATATAGATCCATATGTATGTATAAATATACATATGTGGCTTTTGGAAATAGTGATAACATCAATGAGTTCAAACTGAGACATTATTGAAAGAGAATTAGAGAGAGATGAAGAGAGGGGAGTGGGAATTAACTAACCTAAAGCAGTATTCACTAATCTGGTGGAGGAATTGCACAAGTGTTAGATTCACCGATCATCTCTTTAGGACTTCTGAAGAAGAACAAGTTTTCTGTTTATCAATAAATAATAGAAATTTTTTTTTATTTCTTATTTTTATTGATTATTTTAACTGTTTAAAGAATTTTTTTTGACTCAATGCTTCACCAATTCTTTTATCAAATTCAAATATTGATCCATTTGTATGCATATGTATTGTTGTTGTTGTGTGTGTATTTCAACTATTTGATGATTTGTATTTGGACGGATAAAAATTTGATGATGATGATGAAACTAATGTATATGATTTTTATCTGTGCAAACTAGATTTTTGCAACTAAAATTTGTATAGATAAAAGGTTGTCTCCGATCTGTCCAAATTAAATAGAGATTTTTTCAAGAGAGAAATTGATAGGGAAAAAATAAGAAATTAAACAGATAAAAAATAGAACAGATAGAAAAATAAATTAGAAAAATTCAACAAATGAAAAAAAATTCAACAGATGGGTTAAAAAAATTCAACATAACAATATTTGAACAGATAGACAAAAAAAAAATTGAACAGATAGTCAAAAAATTGAACAGATAAGAAAAATTTTGAACATATGGAGAAAAAATTTGAACAGATAGTCAACGAAAGTCAACAGATAAATTAAATGGTAAAATTGGAAACAAAATGTCTTTCAAAACAAGCAAAAGGGCTTCTCACCAAACTATTTCACATATGGTGGACATTTCACCAATAAAAAATATTCACTGGACCTCATGCCTTATACCTTCCTTAACTTGGACTTTTCAACAATTAACCATTTTCTTAATTACATATAAAGTTCTACATAAACTCAAACCTAATTTAAATATGCTAACTTACCTATTTATATGGACTGTATTTGACAAATATTTTTTTCATATATTTTTCATGATAAATTGAGATAATCCACAAACCAATTTAGGATTTTGTTTTTAATGCTAAATTACCCCTCATTTTTTTTCTCGTGCATTATTCTATACCTAATACCAATTCTATATTATTCTATATTATGGATTTATCATTTAAATTTTATAGTGATTCTATATATGAGATTATACTTTATTTTCTACATTATTTTATAATCACAACACACATGAGGAAAAACTTGCACACCAATGATACTCTCGAGGAACCTCTAAAGTTTGAATTTATTACTTGAGTTACTTTTTTAATTGTTGAAAAATAAGTTCTTTTATGTTTTGACATAATATTACAGATGATTAATCACTTCACATACTGAGATGTATATATTATTTGGATGTTTTTATTATTTTTTCTTTTTAGGTTTAGATGTTGTTAGCTGATTCATTCTTATTAGTCGCTGTTGAATTTCTTTTATATAGTTAATATTTTAATTTAATTAAGAGTGTTTATTTTACAATCTTATAAGTTAATATATATATATATATATATATATATATATATCATATAAAATCATTATATGATAATCCAACTACAACATATGTATATTTAATTTTTTTAAATAAATGTTATATAATTTCTATTTCTACATATTTTTATTTTCCAAATGAATATAAAAAAAATTAAATTATTAGAATGACTTCTAATTTATGTTACTAATTCTTCTTCTAATTTAACTATTATTTTTAATATTAAAATGAGTATTGATTTTACTAATTTATAATTTAATATATATCATACAAAATTATTATATGATAATTACACTTTTATAATACAATAGAACTAAAATTTCAACAATAATTTAACTAAAATTAATATATATATAATACAATATAAGTATTCAAGTAATAGTTTATAGAATGATAGTGCTAATATTATCAAAATAAAAATTAAAATCATATTTTAATTTTAATTTTAATTTTAAATTAAAATTAAATTATTCTTTTATAACGCATATTGTACCATCAAATAAATTTTTTTTTTTTTTAAATAACACATGCATTACTGTTAGTTTTTAAATAAATTAAACTTTGGAAAAATTACTCATAAATTCCAATTGGAGAAAAGTTATTCCATTTAGTCCTAGAAGTTTTCTTTCAAACCAATTAGTTTTTTATTTTGGGTATGTTGTATTTCCTTGATTTGGGGGGTTTGAAAATTTACTTGTTTGCCTTTGTGTGTGATTTTGTTTGGAGTTTTTCCTAATGTTGGGTATGCGTGGGTAAGGTAGGTTTTTACATTATATATATATATATATTTTGTGGAGATTTAGTGGAGTGATTTGTAGGTGGATGATGTTACCCCGTTTGTGGTGTTATTAGTGTGGTGTTCGTTCCTATTGTAATATTGACATTAATTAACATCCAAACGTAATACTAATGTAACATATAAAATAAAATAAAAACCTTTACTGTATTTTTCCTAAACATAACACTCAAAAAAAACTTCTTAGTGTAACACTCTAAAGTAACACACAAAAATTTCTTATTGTAACACTCTAATGTAACACACAAAAAAACTTTTTAGTGTATTTTTCTCAAACGTAACACTTTAATATAACACACAAAAAAACTCTTTAATGTAACACTCTAATGTAATACACAGAAAAACTCCTTAGTATAACACTCTAATATAACATACAAAAAAACTTGATGTATTCTTTCCAAATGTAGCACTCTAATATAATACTCTAAAAAATCCCCCCCCCCCCTTTTTTTTTTGATCAACAAAAGAAAACTTTAATGATGATAAAACTATAGAATGCAAAGAGCTTACATCAAAAAAGAAGGGAGGTGCAAGGAGCATCAAAGCTAAACTCAAAGATTCCAACTAGGTTGGCACCGAAGAGCAAGCCCTATCATATACCAGCACATAGCCCAAGATTGGCGAGCAACCAATCAAACAGGTCGAAAAGAACAAGAAGAATCATAAAAAAAAACAGAACAATCCCAAATGCATTCTAGCCCCCTGATTACACATAACCACCCAACACCGAGAACAACTCCACAGCAAGAAGAGCTAATAGAAGCTACTACCGAACCAAGCAGCAGCAGTTGGACTTCCCCTTACAAGCACAACAATTAAGTAATTAAAATGAGGAAGACCTACTTAGCCAACATCAGCAACTGGACTTCCCCTTACAAGCACAACCTAATCTGTTGAAAATTACACAAAAAGTCATGCACAGAGTATTGCAAACCTGCCACACAACTTTTGGCCCAGAAAGCTACTATTAATTTTACAACTTCCTTCAAATCAACAAGGTTTGCCTGCCCTTGATTGAAAACAATCTCATTCCGTAGTTTCCATATTGACCACAAAACAACCAATGGCACCATCTTCCAGATTCACATAACTTTCTTCTTGAAGCTAGCTCCAGTCCACCATTGTAACAGAGCTTCGACAGAACCCGAAATTACCCAACACACATCCCACTAGCTCAACATACCAGCTCACACTTTCCAAACCAGTGGGCAGTGAAGAAGAACATGATTGACTGATTCCATTTCATTTCTGCATAAAACACACGGAATACTAGCATTAACATTCAACACCCCAATCTGATGAAGAAAATCTGCTGTTTTGACTCTACCTTGCCACGCTAACCACCCGAAAAACTGTAGTTTTACAGGTACAGCAACCTACCACAACCATTTGGTAATGTGCAAGTTAGGGCCTGTAATTGCTTGTAGCCACATTCAAACTGAGGGCACTATGAATTGACCCAATGATTCAACTCCCACGACAAATAGTCATCCATTTGCCCACTATTGATAGGGACATCAATCAACCAGGTATGGAGTCGAGTTATCTCATCATCTTCCCACACTCTAAGCTGTCTTCTGAACTGTAAATTCCAGTCCCTTGAACTCCCCCTTCTCTGCCTAAATTGCATAACAGAGCCATCCCTATCTTCAGAAAGACTGAACAACCTTGGAAACTCCTCACTGAGCTTGTTGTTATTGCACCATTTATCAATCCAGAATTTCACTCTCTCCCCATTCCCGACCTTTACCCTTACATTATCAAAATAAAACTCATGTAACCAAGGATTAACCTGAGCAATATCAAGAATACCTTGCCAAATTAGAGACACTCTCTTTACAACCCCCAACTCTGGCCACCATCCCCCACCAACCCTCCCATAAATACTACAAATTACTAACTTCCACAGTGCCCTATCCTCTGCACCAAACCTCCACCACCACTTTAACAGTAAACAAACATTCATATTTGCTATACTACTAACCCCTAAACCACCTTGGCTTTTAGACTTAGTTAGCTCCTACCATTTTACTAAATGGATTTTTCTCCTCAACTCATTACCCCTCCAAAGAAATGTAGCCTGTAATTTCTCAATCAACCTAACCACTCCCTTAGGCATGTTAAAACCCGAAATATAATATAATGGTAAACAGGACACAACTGACTTGATCAACGTTAATCGTCTTGCAAAAGACAACACATTTCTCCTCCAAAGAGACAACTTCTTCCTCACTTTATCAAAGTGGTCTTAACAAAGTGGGTTCAACTGAATTTCATATTCGTTTAGTGAAAAGGGTTTGAATTTGCCACTCAACAAAGTGGTCTTAACAAAGTGGGTTCAAAAGTACATTCATGAATCGCAAATTCAAGCAACAAGCCTTCATCCACAGGAATTCAAGCAGTTTATCAAGTAAGCATTTAGCCTCATGGTAAGCATGCTAGTCATGGCAATCACTCGCATTCATGCAAGTATGATAAAGCGTTAAAAACTCGCCTAGTACTCCAAGCTAAGAATATGAGTTAGAAAAATATGCATGATTCCTAACTATGCCAAATGTCTAATGCAACGTATGCAATAATGCAACTAATAGGCTCGGCTACTTAACATGGCATATGGATCGATTTTGATAACATGAGGTTAAACACGTATTCAACGAAGTAATTGAAGCGACAATGCAGTTAGAATGATGAACCGAGCCTCGGTGCATGTAAGACAAGATGAAATGGAGTAAGCATAAGGTATGCTAATTGAAACGTGATGCTCCTAAACTAACCATCAAAAGCAATTAAGTAAAATGGAGAAAGAAAGACATGGGGTTGGAAGACATGCACATTATTACAACATACTCTCACGGAGGAGAGTCCAAACGAATAAGCTAGCTAACCAAGCTAAGCTAAGCTAATTAAGCTAATTATTACAAAACTTGAATAAATAGCTAAACTAATTAACAAATTATTACAACACTTGAATGGATAATTAACTAACAATCCAAGCTAATTAATTAAAAAAACTAGGCTAAGATAATTAAATATTACAACACAAACTAATTAGTTACAACTAATTAGGCTAATTAAATATTGCAACACAATTTATTCAAAAATATGACAACAATACTAATGAAACAAATAATTGCATCTAATAAAAGCATAATTGAAGATGGATGAAGGTTGCATGCGCTTCGCCTGAAAGCTACTCTGCCTGCTCAGGTCGTCTCTGTTTCACCTTCAGCCACGACCTCTGTTTCTGCAAAATTGCACTACTGGCCACACACCAAGGGCCGGCCGTGCATCACTGACAGCTGGTCGGGTCTACAGATGACCGGCCATGCATCAATTTGGTGCAAAGCTCTGTTTTTGTGTTCTGAGGTGAAATCAATGCATATAGAGCATTCTCAAGCTCTGTTTGTCCTTCCTTCCTTCTCTGTCATAGGAAAGCCTCGAGAGAAGGTCGAAATTGATTCCAAAGCCATCAATGAGCAAAATGATTGCTTGATGGCCTCGAATGCAATTTTGGACAAAAGTCAATGAAATGCAATGAATACGACCACCCCTCCCTCTTATCATGGAATGAACTCAAAGAGGGCGGTAGAGACGCTTCAAGAATCATCAGAACACCATGAATTAGCTCATGATGACTCTTAACTCGACAAACTTGGCATAACGTCTGGCCAAGTCTAAGCAATTAAATCCATTTTCTTTATGTGCATTGATCCAATTTTAAACCAATTTGTTTAGTCATTGCCATTCATTAGTCCATTTGTCCATGGTGATTAAGTCCTCTAAAAGGAAAGAAGCATCAAATGGGAAGTAATTCTCAACATGAAAGAGAGATTACACTGTTGACAATGAATCTCCATAGAGGTTAAGCCATTAAGCGCAAAAATCTAGTTCATGTGTTGAATAACCATCAACCATTTGAAACAGCTCTCAAATAAAAGAAAGGAGTGGCAAGTTGATTATTATAATGAGGTTATTAAACATAGAAATGAGTTGAAGAAAAGCTAGAACAACATGCAACAAGATATACAAGTAAACTTAGGAGACAACAAATGAACTAATCAAAGCTTGAAGTAATTAAATAAATTAGGACAGCCCTAAAACAGCCCGTAAAGTGCAAAAAAAAAAAAAAAAAAAAAAAAAAAAAGTAGCTAAAACCAAGAGAAGATGAGTAAAAAGAGTAGAGAAAAAGTTAAGGAACAAAGCCTAAGGAGGGGTGGCTAACCCCTCCACTTTTTGCAATTTTAAATCACATGTTTCACCCTCAAAACAGTCCAAATACAGTCCAAAAACAACCAAAAAACAGTGGCTAAAAGTGTGTTTAAAGAGCACAAAAAGATAGACAAAAGGAAGATATATAAAGCTAGTAAGCAAAATCAAGGAAAGGTGGCTAGCCCCTCCACTTTTGAGACCTTTAAACAATGTTTTTTAGCCTCTTTAAACTCTGAAAATCATCATGTAAACCAAAGAAAAAAGTAGGAAAACAAGGGGTATGAGCTATGGGATAAGATGAAAGAAAGGTTGTTAAGCCTCTCTACCTTTGGTAGCCCTTTAACCCCAACTTTCAGCACTTGGAATGGATCAAAACAGTGTATAAAGTGGGTTCAAAAAGATAGAAATGAAAGCAAGGAAAAAGGGGACAAGCTTATACCTCTTGAAGAGAGAAAGCTTTGGTTAAACAAACTTGATTCCAAAGCACCCTCAAGTTTATGAAATATGGTTTGAAACTTTGGCAAAAAGCTTCAAGAACAAGCTTCAATGGTGTATTTATTGTGTATGTATAGTTAAAAAAGGGTTTGAAGGTTAAAGGAAGCAAGGAGGAAGGTAGATGTTCTATCAATGCCTAAGCCTCTTGGAAGGTTTTTCTAACCTTAAAATCTGAAGGAAGAGGTTCTATTTATAGAATTTGAGCTAATTTGGTCCAAAAAATATCTTCAAACAAAGATATTTGTTAATTCCCGCCAGCTGTCTGTTTGATGCCATCGAGGCCCGGCCGACTCTCAAAACCCACGGTCGGGCCTCAATAATGCACAGCCGGCCCAAAAAGGAGCTCTGGAAAAAATTTCACTGAAGCCCGGCTGGGCCTCAATGAGGCACGACCGGTTCTACGTAGACCAGGCCGGGTCTCAATGAGGCACGACCGGTTCTACGTAGACCCGACCGGGTCTCAATGACTGCACTTCAGGCCCACTTTCAAATGGACATATCTCCTTCATTCGGACTCAGTTTTAGGTCATTCTAGAGTCTAAATTGAAGCCCCGGAAGTCTACTTTCCAATGGTGAAGCCTCACATCTAAATTCTAAGTGGTCAAAGAGATATACCTATTTTAGTAAAGGTTGCTCATTTCTATCTTAACCGGATTGATGCCCAACTTCCAACAGCCACATCTCCGCCATCCAAACTTGGTTTTAGATGATTCTTAAGTCCAAAGTGAAGCCTCGGAAGTCTTCTTTCCAATGGTGGTGGCCTTACAACTAAAGTCTAAGTATGCAAAGAGATAGACCTGGTTTGTGAAGACTGCTTTATTCTTTCTCAATTGTTTGATGCTCACCTTTCCTAAACTGGTTTTCTTTCAACCCCTCCTATTTTCTTCAACTCCAAACCTATAAATAAGAAGTTTTAAAAGATTTTTAAAGAGTTCACCTCTCTTCCATTCATTTCCACTTTGTCCCTACTCGGTTTACCTAAAAGTGAAATGTTTTAAACGAAATACGAGCCTCGGACATTGTAGAAGCATTTGGAAAAATATTTTGAAAAGAGGGTTTTAAGGTCTAAAATAGTTTGGCCAAAATGGGGTGAAAGGTTTGGGATTAGAGCTTGAATCTAAATTTCTTCGCCAAGAATTCAAAAGATTGCACAATGTAACTTTCATCATCGGGTGTTTGGAATAAAGCGCCCAACTCTTAAGGGCGGTCAAAAATGGGGTGTCTACAGCCGCTCGAGCATGAAAGACACCCCTCCAGCACTTTTGCGGACATGCAAAGTACTGAGAGTTTGCAAAAATGTTCAAGCACAAGAAAGGCCGCTCGAGCGGAGGGCCAAAATATACACAGCCCACTCGAGCGCAAAAATGGCCGCTTGAGCAGAGGGGCAAAAATCTAGACAACAAGGTTTAGGAATAACAAGCAACCAACCTATTCCAAATGCAACCACAACAACCCAAAGGCCAATTTTAAAGAGATATAAGGGAAGGAAGAGGTAAACAACAATATAAAAGCATTAAACCCGAGTCCGGAATATCGAAGACGAAGTTGCTCGCTGCCCTCCTTCTCTCTGCGGGCAAACTGGAGAATTGTAGCCCAACTGACCACATTTGAAACAAGTCACATCACCCTAACCACCTCTCCCAGAACCCAAACTCGGCACTGGAAAAGTAGAC
This sequence comes from Camellia japonica, assembly GCA_030407325.1. Classification (NCBI taxonomy): domain Eukaryota; kingdom Viridiplantae; phylum Streptophyta; class Magnoliopsida; order Ericales; family Theaceae; genus Camellia; species Camellia japonica. The sequence continues at coordinate 177,042,692 of JAPPVO010000031.1, forward strand.
CTCGATTGCGCTCCCTGGGACGACTAAGGGTTAGAACCCCTCTGCCTCTTACTATCTGTAGACCGCCTGAACTCTGCTCCGCGCGCGAGGGCGTGAATCGTTGTTCTTAGCTACTACAGTTCGGACTCAAATGTCACGGTTCTGAATCTAATCTCGCAAAGTGCAATGCAAGACCGATAAATCACCAAAGAGTCTAAATCTGGCAAATCGTTTTGGAAAATTGAGTTTTATAAAGAAGTGCCAAACATGGACTGCTTTGCCAGATACAGAGTCGCCACCTAAATGTTTTATTTTGGGAAATTTAGGAAACCCTGACTCGTGCCTAAGGCCACGTGTCCGTCATCACCAAAGTTGCCTCGGCTCGGGAACTTGGGTACGAGAGGGGAAGGTCATGCAATGAGCACCCCTGCTCACCCGATCGAAAGATCGGCCTGTACTAAGCATGATATTTTGTTTTTGAAAACACATGCGTTCTTATTTCGGTTTATTAGCTAGAATTACTATGTGATGCGCACAACACAAAAGTATAGACTAGATCGCCTAAGTTGGAACAAAACATCTCATGTTTGTTTGAAAATGGTTTGAAGGTGCTACTCGCAAGTAGGCTAAATCGAGGATTTCAATGAATTGTTCCAATTCAAGCAATCCAACCTTCACCCACAAGCATTCAGGCAGTTAATCACATAAGCAGTTAGCCTCATGGAAAGCATGCTTTCATGGCAATCAATAACACACATGCAGTATGCTAAAACGTAAAAGCTTACCTAGTGTTCCAAGCCAAAACAATAGCTAGTTAGTAATCAATGCATGATCCTAGCTATGTTAAGATGGCTAATGCAACACATGCAAAATGCAACTAAAATAGGCTCGGCTATTCTAAGATGGCATGTGAAATGCAACTTGATAACATGTATTCAAATTGGTATTGAAATACAATGCAGTTAGTATGATGCGCCGAGCCCGGTACATGCAAGACAAATGAATGAATGCAAACATGCAAGTATAAGTATGCTAATCAAAACATGACCTAGAACTAACCATCGTAAGCGGTTAAGCAAAAGGGAGAAAGACGTGGGGTTGGAAGATATTCACACACTCACGCACACTTATTACAAAATTCCCTCTCGACGGAGGGTCCGAATAAATAATACAAACCATCTAATTAACTAACTAACCAGGTAATTAAATATTACAAAACTCTTAACTAATTAAGCCAATTAATTAAGTTACAAAATAGGTAAAGTAGCCTCGAGAAGAGGGACAAATGCATGCTCGGTCGGCTTCGCTCGGAAATCCATTGCCATGCCTCAGGTTGCCTCTGTTTGCACTATTTTGCACCTCGGAAAACTGTGCCAACTCCCTGTGATGCTTTTGAACCACTTCATGGACCTTCTGAGAGGCCATCGACCAAATGATATGGCCATCGGCCAAAGTAAAAGGGTCATCGACCACTCATTAGGCCATCGGCCAAAAATTGTTAGTCAATTGGCACTAAAGATTGCCGATCGGCCATCTCTTCCTGGAGAATGCTCCTTTTGCTGCAGCAGAGGACAAACAGAGGTATTGCAATACATTTGCAAGAAATTGTTTACAACTACACCCTTATCATGTTTAAGACTCAAAGGTGTGTAATGCTCGACCCTCGGGCCACCAATCACGCATCTTTATGCATGATGGCCAAAAGAGCCAAGTGTGCAAATCAATATGGAATGAATGCACAAAACACATGAATGCCTTACACTCTATCATGTTGGATCAAGAGTGTTGGCGACCGAGGATTGAGGCACGTTTCGTCACTTCAAGTACGAACGTCCCTCGGTCCTCGTGTTTGGTTTGACACCCCAAACCGAACACGATGCAATGTATGCAAGTATGCCAAATGCAATGCAATGCATGCAAACAATGTAATGCAACATGAGCATGCCAAGTATGCAACAATGTTTTGTAATGCAACTAGCTAAACATCATGCAATATACCAAATATGCAACATGATACAATACAAACATGCAAATACCATGAAAGCAAACATGCTCAAATGGACTTAAACCAAAAGGGCAGGCCTCAGCCATGCCCAAATCAGTGGCCAAAAGTGCTAAAATGATGGTACCAAAATGCAAAACAAACATGCATGCCAATTGGCCCATAAGCTAGGCAATAAGACACAACTCTCAAACATGAGCAAGGTGTGACAAACATGAGAATGTGGCAATGCAATATGCTCTGAAAATATGTGAGGAATGATGCCAAATCAACCAAACAAAGCAAGTATGGCATGCAAGAAAGCCTAAAACTTAAGGCTAACCAAGGGACTCAAACCATGGCTATGCAAGGCAAGCCCCAAAGGGCCAAGGGCTATCAAAATAGTCCCAAGGCAGGTCAAGATAGGGCCAAAAACAAGCTTAAACCTAGCCAACACAAGCTAGAACAAAAGTCCAAAAGCATGAGGCATGCAAGGCTACAAAAGAGGTGTTATACTACACCTATCAAAACCAAACATGGCATGACTTAACCAATGAAAAACAAAGTTATGGCATGGTAAAACAAGACCAAAAACCCACTTAGATGGCATCCCAAAGACCTAAGCATGGAGGCATGCACAATGGTCCATTCATGAGGCATAAAACATAAACCTTCCAATGCATGGAAAATGTTATAAATGTGAATGCATGGCCACATTATATGGACTGAAATCTCATGTGAAACGATGCCAAATCATGAAAATGGTCCAAACAATGCATGCTAATGACTTGATGCACAGAGCTTAACAAGCTAGGATGAACTAAGGCTATACAAAACATGGCATTTATGACCAAAACAATACAAATTAGAGCTAGAGCATGGTAAAACATGACTAAAAGCTCCTTGAGTTGAGCCAAAACATGCAAGAATGAAGGTTCAAACACATGATACATGTTAAGGCAAATGAGAGGATTACAAGACAACAAACCAACAAACCAACACGGTGCATGCAAGAGGCCAACAAACCAACTTAAAATAGAGGTATATCATGCTAAGATAACACCGAATACTTGCTGAAATGGGGCCAAAACATGCTAAGCAAACATGCTACTATTATGAGCCAATAATGCAAGCATATGAGACACAAAGAGAGGGGGGGTGTCCCTCCCCTATTCAAGACTCCAAAACTACTTCTCCACAACTAAAAATCCTCTGGATTTCAGTGGTGAGAAGGCCAAAACAAGATGGTTCCAAAGCTCAAAAGTAAAGGCACAAAACAAGGCCAAACAAGGCCTAAGAGGGGGTAGACTACCCCAAACACAAAAGAAACCTTAAGCAACCATAACAAGCATGAAAAATCAGAACTTTTTATAGTTTATAGCTAATCTTAAAACAATATGCAAGTAGGTCTAAAAGCTTAAGCCAAAATGGGGTATTAAAAGGTAGTTAACTCACCATTGAAGAACACCTTCAAGAACACAACTCCAGCAACTTTCTCTGATCAAAAACAACCCAAGAACTCCAAAACCAACCCTTAAGGATCTCAGCAACCAAAGGATGGTGTTTCACTAGGTGCTCTAGTGCAAAAGTGTGAATAAAGCACACTTTAAGGCACAAACACACACAAATATATAGAGAGAGAGAGAGAGGGAGATATATATATAGAGAGAGATATATATGAACTCTATATGCAATTCTCAGAACCTCTGGAAAGGGAGAGGGGTCTCCCTTCTTATAGAATTCCAATTCTCAAGCTTGTTCAACAAGCTTGAGTCTTGGAGCAAATCCCTCCATACACGTGTATGAAGGATGAGAGTTATGCATACTAGCTGTCACAGCTGGCAGAAAATATTTGCAAAAAGCAGATGGAAAAGTCTCGGCTCAAAAATATGGCTGATCGACTAAACAAAGTGCCGATCGACCAAAAAAGAGTGCCGATCGGCCACCACTTTTGGCCGATGGCAAGAAAAAAGGGCCGATGGCATCATGCCTTAGCCGATGGGTTGAGGGGATGGCCCACAAGCCATTCTCTTTCCCTAGAAGCAAAACCACGAGTCCTTGGTCCACAACCAAGCGTAAAACAATCAAGTTGAGAGGTCCTAAGGCAACGCGCGCAGTCGAGACGTTCAAGAACTCAAAACAAACATGAGCATGGATGACCATCGAGTGTTCAAACGATGACGTCCAAGTCTTGAGGACGGTCAAAAATGGGGTGTCTACACTATCCCCCTGACCATCTTGACTCCTTCTGGAGTCCCTTATCTTCTCCTCCTCGGCCTACATGATAGTCTCGAGATGGGCCGCTGCCTGCACGAGGTGCCCATAGTCTCTAATCATGGACCCCGGCTACTCGGAACATGAGTTCGGTCCTAGCCTCTTCTCAAACTCCAAACACCGGCGCTCCTCTGTCACTACAAGCTTGGGTGCAAACCTAGACAAGTTAGTAAAGGTGGCTTCGAACTCTGCCACAGGTGTATTCAACTGCACCAGCTTGGAAAACTGGTCCCTCAACTTCTTCCTAACAGTGGGAGGCAAAAACTTATCCTAGAAGGCGCTGACAAAAGCCTCCCAAGTCCCTCCAATGTGCCCACGCGTATACTTCCACCACTGATCCACATCCCCCTTCAGCTGGAAAGACGCCAAGGTCACCCTCAATTGGTCATCGTCGATGCCAAGCATCTCGAACGTCTTCACTATCTATTCAAGCCACCCATCTGCCTTCAGTGGCTCCTTAGGATCGCCAAAAAACTCGTTCGGGTTCGACCAGAAAAACTCCCTCTTTAGGAAAGATGGCCCTGCCTTAGCAACCTGGGCCTGGACTTGATTCTTAGCTCTGAGAATATCCATAGATTCCCTCAACGCTCTGGCCATTTCGTGGGCGAAGGCGCCCATGGCTACTGACCAACTGGTTTGGCCACATTGGCCTAACCAACCCTTTCTTCCTGTGCCGGAATTTTATCGGTACATGCATCTCGTGCCTTCTAGGCCTACCACGCCTACCACCACCACGTCCATGTCTTGACATCCTAATAAAGCTAACGAAGGAGATTAGCACATTTACAATGTGTCGAAGCTAACTCACTCGTGTCCTAATATGTTGGACAACAATAATTCATTCCACATAAGCACCTAATCACGTAAATACATACAAATTTCCTTCCTAGATAATGACCGTACCACGACATTGCTAGATTTCCAATTAGAAACAGCAGTGATAAGTGCTCTTCTAATAGGACTTCCAGAAACCCGTAGACCCAATCAACATCTTAAGAACTAAATCCCATACCCATATAATCACATAAGCATGCTATCATAAAAGCACATATCGTCCGTACTTAAGTCTCTAACAAGCGAGACAAATCCATTGTGGTACTAACCACTTCCCACGTACCCAAAGTATTCAAACCCGGTACGCTCTGATACCAAGTTGTCACACCTCCAAAATTATACAATAAATACAACCCAATAGCATATATTAATGACAGCATAAATCAGAATATTAAGTCTTTCCATTTCATAACATTAATAGAGTAAAAGAGTTTAACAAAATATGTGCCTTAAAGGCTTACACCTTTCCAAGCCTTGACCTGATTACAACAAAATGAGACTAGCTCTTACAATTAAAGCCCTAGACTATAGAAGTAATGAAACAAAACATAGAAGCTCTTGCTCCCCAAAAGTCCCACCGATGTTATTGCCTTGTAGGAGGCATTGCATCAATACCTGAAAATGTTTTTCCCAAATAGGGTGAGCCACAACCCAGCAAGAATAATCTAACACAGTATATGCCATTTAACAAAGGTATATGTGCAATGTGCATATACAATGCTAGGGATAAAACGTTCACATTTTATTTAGTCATCAAATATGAAGTCCATGTTTTATTTCATTCTTTTTCTTTAATTCATTTCAATACATGAGCCAACTTCATTATTTTTCAATAACCCAAATGAGACAACAACTCAATGGTTCAACAATTTCACAATCAACACATAAACACTTCCAATTGCCATTTTATGGATATTTCGTCCGCGGGATCGGCACCCATGTATAAATTTCGAGACTTTCACCTAGGACACTCCGGCTAACTTAATTTTAATGGAGTCCATCCCCTTTCTCCTCCCAAACAATCATACATATGCAATGTATATAAACACATAATCACATATGGAGTACATCCATTTTCTTCTCCCAAATAATCATACATATACAATGTATATAATCATAGTCATATTCAATGACAACCACCAAGAGATTAGTTTCAATTCACCTAATCCACATGCAGTTTCTACAACAATCAAAGCTATCGTCCACTGACAGCCCAATACAGATATTTCTAAACAGATATACAATCTCAAGACAGATAAATTATCCAAAATTTTCAAAGATGTGAAGTATTACATACTCGATTCCACCATCTATTTCAATACTCGCCCAATTTCGTGTTTACAATATCAATTTCAATTATTTATACAAAATAATTATGATAATCATTTTAGGGCAAAATCTCCCTTTTTTAAAATATCAATCCAAGTACCAAAATCAACCATTTTGACACCACATGACTTCATTCTCAACTCCATGTTCATTTATTTGACTTTTACCCAAAAACCCCTCTTTTCAATTCACCCAAACCCTAGGTTTGTTCAAACTATTCCTAATTCCCACCATTGTTACACAACCGACAAATAACTAAGTTAAAAACTATATTAAAGTGTGGAAAATCCCTACCTCAAAGAGAGAAGATGAACCAAGCAAGAGAGAAATTCCAAAAACACCAAAATCCAAGTTCGTTCGGATCAAAATAAAGATCTTGAGAAGTTCTAGCTTTTTATTAAAGGAAGTAGGGTGGATAGGTCACTAGATCTAGGTGGAAAAGTAGAGAGAATGTGAGTTTTAGAGAGTGAGGCTCTCAACTTTAGGGTTTAGGATGAAAAGATATGAAAAAGTGATGTAAAAAGTAATTTTCACGATCTGATATACGCGCAGTTCGCTCGAGCGAGAAGTTGACGCTCGAGCGTCAGACACACAATGTTGTTCCACTCGAACGCAAGAAAAGGCCCACTCGAGTGCAAAACACACACCTCCAGAACTGTTACAGACGACAGACCAACCGCTCGAGCTCAAGAAAGGACGCTCGAGTACTCACCCGCTCAAGCGTAGGAAACTCCGCTCAAGCGTAGGAAACTCCACTCGAGCGTGAAAGACACCCCTCTAGCACTTCTGCGAACATGCAAAGTACTGAGAGTTTGAAAATCCCGCTCGAGCGGCGCTTGACCGCAAGAAAGGCCGCTCGAGCGAAGGGCCAAAATATACACAGCCTGCTTGAGCGCAAGAATGGCCGCTTGAGCGGAGGAGCAAAAATCCAGACAACAAGGTTTGGGAATAACAAGCAACCAACCTGTTCCAAACGCAACCACAACAACCCAAAGGCCAATTTCAAAGATATACAAGGGAAGGAAGAGATAATCAACAATATGAAAGCATTAAACCCGAGGCCGGAACACCACAAGAGTCGGGTCAAAACTGAGATCGCTATAACGAATCCATTGATCACTCTTAAATCATCAAGGAAACACTCATAAAGCACCCTCCAATATAAAATACTTTGTATCTTGTTTCTCTCTGAAAATCTAGACGGCACAAAACCTAGAAATAGTAAACATCGCATTTTATAGTAAATCGAATCGCGAAGACCGCTCGAGCGCACATTTCACCCCTCGAGTGGTGTGACTACAGGCGGTGCGAAACATATAGGTTGCCCACTCGAGCACAACTTTCACCTCTCGAGCATTAAAACTTTTTGACCAAAAGTTTAGGTGCTCTGCAAAAATACTAGATGATCATTTTCATCGCTCGAGCGCACAAATGACCGCTCGATCCCCGTACTTAGTCAAAGAAATGACAAACATGAAAGGATTAAGATCACAAACTTCTCTGCATAGTCACAATTCGGGTTAGATTCGCATCTAAATACTCATAGTCTCACTAAAAAAAAATATCAAATAAAATTACAACTGAAAAGAGTTTTGTCAAATAGGATTGCCAATAACAAAAACATAACAGGATGGAATGAAAAAGGCACAATATATAATAAATATTTTATTTTATTTAAAAAAAATTGTACACGCATATCATGTACCACCCGCTAGTTTATATAATGGGTAAATAACACTTTGCTCTTTTATGTTTGATTGCTTTCTCAATTTGGTCCTTAAAGTTTATTTTTCCTCACTTTGGTCATTCATGTTTCAAGTTTTTTTCACTTTACTCCGAAAGCTAATTTTTGTTAAAAAAAAAAAAAAAAGATAGAAAATGACACATTAATAGTCATGTAATATAAAAATATTTTATTATATATAACTCACACCTTTGACATTAAGTTAAACTTTAATATAATATATTTTTTTATATTACGTGACAGTTATTGTGATATTTTTTTTAATAATTTTCAACAAAAATTAACTTTAAAATACAGTAAAAAAAAAACTTAAAATATTAATAATCAAAATAAATAAAAAAATAAACTGCAAGTGTTAAAGTAAAAAAGTGACTAAACATGGAGGAAATGTAATTTACCCTTATATAATCTATTCATGTAACGCCCCCAAAATAATACAATAAATGCAACCCCAAACATTTATTAATAACTGCATACATCAGAGTAAATAGTCCTTTCACTTCATAGAATTATTGATACAAAAGAGTTTAGTACAATTAAATGCCCTACAGGCTTATACATTTCCAAGTCTTGACTTAGTTACAATAAAATGAGATTAACTCGTACGATTAAAGTCCTTGGCTGTACAAAAAGTGAAACAAAACAAAGAGGCTCTTGCTTCCCAAAATTCCTCAAAACTATTGCCTTGGTGAAGGCATGTCACCAGCACCTGAAAATAATTTTCCCCAAATAGGGTGAGCCACAGGCCAGTAGGAGTAATTTAACACAATATATGAGATTTAACGAAGATATAAGTGCAGTGTGCATATACAATGCTAAGGATAAAATATTCACATTTTTACATAGTCATAAAAATACCAAGTCCATATTTCATTTCATCTTCATTCAATTCATTTCAATACATGAGCCAATTTTTATTATTTTTCAATAACCCAAATGAGACTACAACTCAATGGTCCAATAATTTCACAATCAACACATAAACACTTCCAATTGCCATTTTACAAATATTTCGTCCGCAGGATCGGCACCCATGTATAATTTTCGGGACTTTCACCCAGGACACTCCGGCCAACTTAATTATAATGGAGTCCATCCCCTTTCTCTTCCCAAACAATCATACATATATGATGTATTTAAACACATAATCACATATGGAGTACATCCCCTTCTCCTCCTAAATAATCATACATATACAATGTATTTACACATAATCATATTCAATGACAACTAACAAGAGATTAGTTTCAGTTCACCTAATCCACATGCAATTTCTACAACAATCAAAACTATCCTCCACCGATAGCCCAATACAGATATTTCTAAATAGATATACAATCTCAAGACAGATAATTTGTTCAAAATTTCCACAGGGTGTGAGATAATACATATTCAATTCGACCATCTATTTCAGTACTCGCTCAACTTCATGTTTACAACACCAATTTCAATTATTTATACAAAATAAATGATTTGATCCAATTAGGGCAAAATTCCCCACTTTTCCCAAATATCAAACCAAGTGCCAAAATCAACAATTGAGACACAATATAAACTCATTTTCAAACCCCAAACCCATTTATTTCACATTCACCAAAAACCCTCTTTTTCATTCCACCCAAACCCTAAGTTTGTTCAAATTACTTCCAAATCCCACCATTGTTACACAACGACAAATAATTAAGTTAAAAGTCATATGAGAGCATAGAAAATCCCTACCTTACGAAGAGAAGACAAGCAAAGCAAAGGTGGAACTCCAAAGACGCTCAAACCCAATTTTGTTTGGCTCAAAAAGGTAGATCTTGAGATGGTCTATCTTTTTAACAAAGGGATTAGGGTGAGGAGATCACTAAAATTAGATGAAAATGTAGAGAGATGGAGTATTTTAGAGAGAGAAGGTCTCACTTGAGGGTTTTGAAGTAAATAGATCTGAAAAACTGATGTAAAAAGTCATTTTCGCGATCTAATATACGCACAGTCCACTCGAGCGGAAGAGTTGACGCTCGAGTGTCAAACACAAAAAAGTTGTTTCGCTCGAGAGCAATAAAGGCCGCTCGAACGCCAAGACACAACGAACGCTACCCGCTCAAGCGCAAGAATTTCTCTGCTCGAGCAGAAAACACATAATCATAAGTTTTGCAGACAACAAGCCAACGATCGAGTGCAGGAAAGGCCGCTCGAGCGCCCACCTGCTCGAGTGTAAGAAACGCCGCTTGAGCGTAGAAAATACTCTTCCAGTAGTTTTGTAGACCTGCAAAGTACTGAGAGTTCGCAAAGCCCGCTCGAGCGCAAGAAGTGCTGCTCGAGCGGAGGAGCAAAATTTACAAAGCCCGCTCGAGCGCAAGAATGGCCGTTCGAGCGGAGGAGCAAAAATCTGGGCAACAAAGGTTTGGAAAAACAAGCTAATCAACTTGTTCCAAACACACAACTACAATCCAATAACCAAAATAGAAGGGAGGCAAGGGAAACAAGATGTGAATCACTATCCAAAACCATACAAACCCGAGTCCAGAATACAAGTGACGGGTCAAAAATCAAAATCACTATAATTCATTTGTTGCATGTAGGAGATACATAGGTGTCTTATAAATGTCTCGTATATACACGTGTCACTCACCCATATCCATGTAACATCTTTCTCCTGTGTACTCATGTTCCACCACACACACACATAATACATATATAAATCATTATAAATGCATACATATGCTTCATTGCAAAGTAAGAATTTAATCAATCTCTCAAAAAAAAATTTGATCAGTCTCTCAAAAATTGTTCACTCTCTTTGCAATCTCAACCAACAACCTCATCGAAATAATAATCCCATTTTACATATCATCATCATCATCATCATCATCATCACTGTTGAAGTCCTACAATGCAAACACTATCTCTCTTTCGGGTCAAATGCTAGCCCATAACCCATCTAATTTACCTGCAAAAACTTCGGTAGAGTTTCTTTAGCACTGTCACAGCAACAACCTTCTTCACCTTCTATACCTTTGGTGCCACTGAAACCGCCATGTACTCCGAATTTTCCAAATTCAATCCGAATCCGCCACACAAGAGGGCCAATTCACCACCGGTGTTGCTCGACGAGTCTGGATCCTCTACCATGTTTCCCTGCGGCGGTCTCTGCGGCGCCCCAAAATAACATCGTTTTGGGGCAAAATTTCAAAAAAAAAAAAAGACGCAAAAACACAGAATAGAAGAGAAAAAGGGGAAGAAAAAAGCTAAGGAAGAGAGAGAGAGAAAGAGAAGAAGAAGACAATCTTCAGAGATCCTCATTATCACATTCATAACCAACTCATAGAACACAAATTTTAGATTCACCTTCTGGGTTTCCCCACCCGAGGCTCGAAACATCTTTCCGGCGAGAAACTGAATTTCCTCGATTCGGATGTTGGAGGAGTGATGGAGGCTGATGGAGGAGAAGATCTGGATGGCGGTGACGCGGGGAGGTTGCGCCAGAGATCGCCATAGGGGTTGAATCCGATGGTGGTGTCGTTGTCGTCGAGGTGCTTGCTTGAGAGGGACTTGGGTCGATTGGCGAATGCGATGTCGTTGTGGTGGATAAAGAATTGTTCGGCGGCGAAGAAAGATGAAACCACGGCGGTGGGGCGGCAGCCGAAGCGAAGGGAGAGGAAGGGGTCTCTGAAGGGAGGTTAGGGCTCAAAAGCTCAATTAAGGCTGCTCTCTCTCTCTCTCTCTCTCTCTCTCTCTTCTTCCTCTGTTTTCTTCTTCCTCTCTTTCTCTTCTCTGATTCTGTGTTTTTGCGTCTTTTTTTTTTTTTTTGAAATTTTGCCCCAAACGACGTCGTTTTGGGGCATCGCAGGGAATGCGGCAGAGGATCCAACTCGTTGCCCGATCCGGTGCCAGATTTCCTGGGGCAACCCATGCCGTCGCCACCGGGGCCCGACATTCCTCTGCCTCCGATGCCTTCATCACCGAGGCCGAACATCTCACCGGACCCACCGGACGTGTTTCCGCCGCATGCACCGGATATTATACCTTCGAAGCCACCGAAGCCACGGCTGCCCTCACCAAAGTCACCTGGAATTGAAGGGCCATCAGGGGTTATTTTTGAACTGTTTGTTTTGAAGTGGTGGAATGCTTTCCATTCGACTTGATGCAACATGTTTTTTTTTTTTTTTTGATTTTTTTAAACTAATATCATTTTGCAAAAGCAACAAGAGAGGAACACTTAAAAAAAAGGAAAAAGCTAGAAACTCATATTTACAGTATCAAAATTGTTTAGAATTGATTTGTGTGGTGGAGATCAATTTGTTAAAGGATAAGGGTATGAGTGAAATGAATTGTAACTATTGGTGGTTATTTTTAGATAAATTTTGAATAAAAATTTATGAATTTGTAGCCACTCTTAAAAAAAATTAATTTTGTGACGTCAATTAAGAAAATATTAGGAGTTATTTGAAATGATTTAAATAAGTGTATTTTTTTATTTTTTATAAAAGATCTATAAAAAAAAATAGAGAAGCGGTTTGATTTAAATAAGTACATTTATTAGGAAATGTCAAACAAACTCTTAATATATGTAGGATTTGATTACTTGGTGTGTATAATTATTATTCTCATGGTAGACTATTTACGTATGAAATTAAGATTAGTCTTCTAAGAGTACGTTCGGTACGATAGAATAGGCTGGAATGGAATGTTTATTTTAGTTCTAGAGTCCTTTTCTTTTATTTGGTACTTTTTATTTAAATGGAAATAATCATTCTATGGGAATGACTATTCAACAAAATATAAGAATGCATATTCTTTCCTCCAACCTTAGGAATAGCTATGCTATTTCATTATGAAATTACTATAAAATTTTATTATTGTTTTTTTTTTGTTGATATTTAAAAAATATATATATATATATTATTTAACTACTATCACCATTCTATTCTCCTATCGCCACTGCCACCCCCACCCTATTGAGACCGCAACCATCACTACCACCGCCACCACGGTTGCTGCCACAACCACCACATCACCATACTACCGATGTTACTACTACTACCACTACCATTGGCTGACACAACCGCCATTGCCACTACTACCATAACCACAACACGACCTTGCCACCACCACTAAAGTCACAACAATCTACTACCACCATCCTACTATCATTGCTATCACCACTGCCGATGTCGCCGCCATTGCTGCCGCCGCCGCCACCACCACTACTACTATGACTCACACTATCACTTTCACAACTATTAATATTATCATGATCTATATAAATTTTTAATTTATTTATTACTAGCTTGTTAAAAAAATAATAATAATAAAAATTTATACCATTTGATGAGTTTAATAAGTATAAATAAACATGAAAATGAGAATTATCATCCTATTTTTATGTCATTCCATGTTGACAACCAAATAATGAAATGGGAATGGACATTCTATTCCATTCAACATTGTATTCTATTCTTACTCTCATTCTATTCTCACTTTATTTTATTCTATCATACCAAACATACTCTGAGAGATTTTGAGATTAAGAGGATGAAAATGTAGAGATGTGAAGAGTAACAGAAAAAATTATTGTAAAGGCACATAGTTGAAATGAGAAATGAATTCAACTATCTTTTAGCATTGGAAATATGGTGTGTTGTGAAATGTGAATGTGAAATATGAAATAAATTCATCTATCTGTTTTCATTTATGCCAGAGAAATTAAGGTGTCTCAAAATTGAATGCCAGAGAATTTATCTTGTAACGCCCCAAATTTCTAGCCCAAATGATAATACAACAATCATGGCTCTTTCAAGGAAAACCAAATATAAATCTCCAAACTTACATTAATCCAACAACAAGTAAATAAACAAATAAATACCCCCAAGGGTTTACAAGTTTCCAAGGTTTGAGCCTGGTTACACAAAACGGTTATTCAAACCCACACACATACAGCTCTTGGCTTACACACAGAGTCATAGTAAAATGAGAGTCTCGTACTCTCAACACACATTTTCTCGCCTTTACTTAGGCGGCATCACCACATCTTTTCCTACACAAAAATCCCGTAGGGTGAGCATAAAGCCCAGTAGGAAATCCTTAACAAAGTATATACATTTTATACAAGTCTCAAGAGATGAAATGCACATGCCATGCTATGCCCTTTTGAAAGAAAATCACATCTTTATCTTTGAAAACCATCATACTCAATGATGTCATCAATTTCAATTCTTCAAAACTTAACAATTCATTTCAAGAGCGGTAAATACGACTCTGGTAATCCCTAGGTTGGTGTCTGCAAGTAGGCTATACAAGTACTACCAATTTGTTATTTTCACCAACATTGACTGGAAGGCTCGATACTATAATCTGTCATTTTTACCAGTATTAACTGGAAGGCTCGATACCTATTCAATTTCATCTACACCACCTGTCAAGACTTGCCACCGTATTTACCCCAAAACCAATTCATGGAAACTTGTTTCTCAACATTCTTTTCTCAATGCAAGTTTTCAAATCAACTTTCAAAGTTTAATGTAATCAAATGAATTGATATGCCAATAACACAAGATGAATATAAATACTTTTATTCCAATTCATCATCCAAGGAATAATACAATTCCCTCTTCTCAAGTATCCTCAACAATTAGTCATTCCAAGACTATTTCAACGTTTTGAACAATAATTTCCAAAATGAACAACAATTCTCATATTCCTTGAAATTCATCATTTATATAAATATAAATAAGAAATTTTCCAAACACCCATTTATTTTGACACACAAAATAAATATAACAATATCATTCATGGATTTTCAATCTCTTTTAAAAAAAAATCCCTAAATTCTAGGTTTTCTCACCAAAACTATACAACTCAAATCTTTTGAAAGAAAACTTTCCAAAATCATCTTTTCTTCAATCAACGAAGATCAAAACCCATAAGATCATTTTAAAAGAACAAGAGACAAACCCACTTTCAAAATCGCTCAACTTCTTGAATCAACAATCAATTTTCAAAGCTATCGAAGGATGATTTCGAAAATCATCTAGATCTTGCAAATATATATATATAACTCTAAGGAAATCCCTACCTCAAGTTTGAAGAAAAATTGAGATGAAACCCCAAAATTTACGATGTCGAAACTCGATCTCCACCGTACACAACAAAGCCCTCGAGGTGATGACCAACTTTGGTGAAGAACTTAGGCCTAAATCCCAATGGATTTGGAGAAATCAAAGGGAGAAGGTGACTTCTAGAGAGAGGAGCTGCAGATTTCGGGTTTTTGAGTGAAAAGGAAATCAAAAGTGAAGCAAAATGGCGCTGTTGGTAACTGATATACGCCAGGCTCGCTCGAGCGAAGGAGTTCTCGCTCGAGCGTAAAATACCTAGCTTCAGAAGTTTTTCAGACGCACTCCTCGCTCGAGCGCAAGAAGCTTCGCTGGAGCGGACAAGCAACTTCGAATTTGTTTTACATTTTTGCTTCGGGGGCACTACCCCTCGACCCCGTCAGGGCGCTGCCTTCGGACCCGCCAAGGGTGCCCCTGACCCCTGTGAGGGGAGCTCGATCCCCGCCAAGGGGCGCTACCCCCTGGACCCCCGCGAGCTAACTGGGCAGCTCGATCCCCGACATACTCAGTAAAGTGGCAAAACATAAAAGAAGGGTCAAAACCGGGATCACTACATATATCTTATATTTTGAGGGTGTTTGAGATGCTGGTTTGAGATTAAAATAGTTAATAAAAAAATTAAAATAATTAATAAGATAAAACATTAAATTTTATATATTAATTAAATATTATTTTTTATAATTATTTATTTATTCACAAAAAAATTTACAAATTATCTTAAATATAATTTTTTTTCATTGATTAAAATAATAAAAATAATTAAAATAGTTTTTTAGTTAACATTTCAAACAAGACCTTTATTATTTGTTACTATTTTGTCCATCACATCATTATTTTCTGAAAGAGTTATGTTAGGGATCTCAAACAAACTATCAAATTTTCTACCAAACCTCTCACATAGATGGGACTCACACACATATGACTTGTGTGGATCCCACACCTATGTGAGAGGTTTGATAGAAAATTTAGTAATTTATTTGGGGTTTATAGTATTTTCCTTTCTGAAAATAAATTATGAGTGTCTATATTAGTTGACATCTCTCTCAAGAAATAGGAGTATTGATTGAAAATTTAGTAATTTAATTATGAGTGTCTATAACGGATCATTGGTCAGGGTAAATTTAAGTGGTGTCCTAATTACAATATTAATGATTGAAATAGGAGTCTTACTATTTGTTTGTTTCTTTTGGAGAGACAATTAAACATTTGTCTAAATATGAATGGTGTGGAACAATACTCCTAAATCACCAAATAACCTCTCCATCTCTTTTTGTCCATACCTATCGTAGTGCAAATTGCAATTCGCCGTCGCAATTGCTATTCACTTCCTCTGTTCCAATTTGTTGATCCTTTTTAAGAATTTTAACTTTTTAATGAGACATGTAATTATTACACTTAAATTTAAATTTTAAAATACTTTTTCACTAATGTTCTTATCTTTTCAAAATTTTAATATATTTATAATTATTTAAAAGGAATAATTTTAAAAAATTAAATATTTTTGACTTTGACTCTTTAAATGGGACTATTATTTTGAAACCTCTGAAAATGAAATAGTGAACTAATAAAATGAGCTTGAGGGAGTACATTGTAATTTATCGTTTGTGACTGCCATCATAATAGAGACAAATAGCTGATGCTAAGCGCGTTATGTTGATATATTTGTGATTACCACTTACCACCGTCATACTTATTTGTTAGATATCTTTTTGATAATTAGGTGTTTAGGTTAGTTTGTTCAAATTTTGAAATTAAAAATTGAATAAATTTTTAATGATTTTTTTAAATGATTCGAATTTAAAATTTTGAATCTTATCTATAAATATTTAGGCCTCGTTTATTTGGTAGATTAAATTTGATAGGATTATGAATACAGTAAGTTTGAGTAAGGATATTATTAATGTGTGATATTAGTTTGGAGATGTATGATAAAATGTGTTAGTTTGTAGACTAGTGTAGTAGTATTAGTTTGGTAAGATTAAATCTATAAAATTACGTACACATTTTCATTATATTAAAATTAGCCTTGTTATTTTTGTAATATAAGAATAAAATTGTCTTTTCACACCTAATCTCATGGAATTGAATTAGCAATCCTAACCATTTCCATGAGAAAGCTAATCCCACCACTATATTCGTAGTCCCATAAAACTATTAATCCTTTTATATTTTTGTCAGCCAAACATGAACTACCCACAAAATTAGCAATCCAATCCTCCATCTATAGCCAAACACATAGAGGTTACGGTAAGGTCAATCCCTTCTATTCACATCTAATATCATCCCTTTGGATGTGTAACGGTTTTCAAAGCTTCAACATTCCAAACTCTATGGATCCTAAAGTTTGGATTTCGGAATGAGGCAATACTTGTTACTATATTCGTAGATAACATTCCAAACTCTATGGATCCTAAAGATTGTTCAATCTATTTCGGAAGGTTGGCCTAGTTAAGAATGTGTTTATTTCAGGAAAGAGAAGGAAAGCATCAAGATCCAGATTTGGGTTTGTAAGATACAATTGCGAGGTGGCTACAGGGATGGTGATCCAGAAACCAGATGGTTTGTGGTGTGATAACAAGGAACTGAGGGTCAAAAGAGCAAAGTTTCAAAAACCTCAAAGATTTGGTTATCTAGAGCCAAGGGGGCAGAGCAGAGGTGAAGAAGGGTGGAGGATGCATTAGCGGTTGTAGATACAACAGGGGCTGGGTAATGGAGTTAAAAAGACATATGCGGCGGCAGTAGTAAGGAGTGGAGCCAGTGTGGGTGCGAAGGTGATAATAAAAACTAATGAGGAAGGAAGTTGTTGGCATTATGAAAGCTTAGTAGTACAGCTGAGCAGCTTTTTAGCTTTTAAGGACTTCAGCACAAAACTTTGTAAAAGAGGGATGTAGGATGTGGTTGCAAGAGAGGGGGCTGGTCACATAGTACCATTAACATTCCCCTCAGCACAACATATGCAGGTTGGGAAGGATCAACTAGAAGGGTGGGGAAAGCAGTGGTGTGATTCAATTGAAGAATGGGGGAAAGGTCAGTTTGTGGAGCAAGAGAGGCGTGTCTGGTTGAATTGTTTTGGCATCCCAATCAATCTTTGGAGTGTTACAACGGTTCGCAGCATAGGTAGTCATTGGGGGGGTGGTATTTCAGTTCGAAGAGGATATTAACAACCCACAAACTTTCCAGCAAGCCAAGGTAAGACTGGTTACGAAGTGCATGGAGATGATCAATTCGACAGTTTTTTTGGAGCACAGAGGTAAGCACATTCCAGTAAGGGTCTGTGAAGAATTCCCTCATTGTTTACTTCCAAGTCCAAGTAATAGCAGAGGTATGCAACATGAACAATTGCACTTCAATGAAAAAGAAGGGGCATATCAAATGTCCGGCAATGGTGGTAATAGTAAGATTGCAGGGCAAGCTACTCCAGTATGAGAAGAGGAGGTTGTAGAAGGATGTGATGAAGCAAGTAGGGTATTGGAAATAGTGATGGCCAGATCATATGAGATGGATAGGGGAAATGATGGTAAGTATGCAATAGTTGTAGCTGACAGAGAGTGAGGCATGGGGCATGGCCAAGCAGGTGCATGCTCTAGGGAAAAGGAGCTGGTGCAGGAAGTCAATTCACAGCAGGCAATGATGAATAAAGTTCATGAGTTGGATGAGGCTATATGCACTGTAGGTTTCTTAAAGGAACTAAGTGGGCCAGAGGGTGTTAGACCTAATATAAGTCTAGAAGTTCTACTTGAAGGCATGCAGGTTAGGCCTGAGCCCAGTGGATCAAATAAGGGGGTGGGGTCGAATCTTAGTGATTGTGTGGCCCAAACCCAACTCTGGCCAACTCTGGCCCAAACAATCCACAGGGCTGTGGACAATAGGGCTGGTCAAGGAAGAAAATTCAAGGAAATAGCAGTAAAGAAAGGGTGTAATTCAGGGAAGAAACGCAGTGATTAAAGGAGAGGCATCAATGTAGTTGGAGGCCATATCAAACAAAAAGGCATGGTGGGTAGGCTTGGCTTCCAAAGAGGAGCCATTTTTAGAGCTTTAGCAGTGGCAGCAGCCACTTCCTTGTCTATCTCTTAAAGTCAAGCTCTGAATAGAAGGAGAAATTTAATTGAGGAGGCTCAGTCAACAGTGAAGGTTGGAACATTATTGGGAATGCAATGCCAAGGCCAAGAGGAGGAGTTAGTGAGCAAAATAGTAAAATTGGAAGAGAATGACTTCAGAAGAATTGCAAGTGAAGAAGGGGCAAACAGAACCTAACTGGTTGCTAAACAAAGGATAGGGGGTAAGCTGTGAATGTTGTAATGAAGATTTTATCATTTAATGTTAGAGGCCTGAGAAGGCTAGAAAAAAAGGGGGGGGATTAAGAATCTGGTGAGGGAAAGGGATATTGATGTCCTGTTACTCCAAGAAACCAAAAGAAGCTCAATAGACGACAACTTTGTCAAAACAATCTGGCCTTATACAGAGATCGAGTTTATGCTGGTAGACTCAGATGGGAGTGCAGGTGGCTTGTTGAGTGTTTGAAGACCACATGTCTTTGAGCTTCAGGATTGTTGCAGCAGCAAACATTTCATAGTTTTATCAGGAATATCATGTAATTCTTTTCCATGTGTTATTGTTAATATTTATGCTCCAAATGAGGTTATGAGGAGGAGACAACTATGGAACTCTCTGGTTAGTGTCCATCCACACTTTCCAAAACCATGGTGTGTGAAAGGGAACTTTAATGAAATCAGATATATGAGTCAGAGGAAGGGCTGCTCAAGAAGAAAGAGGGGATGAAAGACTTAAATAAGTTTATAGAAAAGATGGAATTGACTGACATGCCTATGCTAGGCAGACAGTACACCTGGTGTAATGCAGTGGAAGGGGATAGGTGGAGTAGGATAGATCGATTTCTATTAGATCCAAAATGGTTGGAGAAGTTTGCTCTCAAACAATGGGGCTTACCTAGAACAATTTCAGATCATTGCCTAATATTGCTAAAGGAGGATGATAGGGATTAGGGACCTAAGCCCTTCAAGTTCATTAATGCTTGGATATCACACCCTACCTTCATGTCTGATGTCAAAAAGAGGTGAGAGGACACACAAGTGCAAGGGTGGGCAGGGTATAGAGTCCTGAGAAAATTGCACATCTCGAGGAATCATCTGAGGGTGTGGAATAAGGAAGTGTTTGGCAATATAGACACTCTCCTAAAATCAGCTGAGAATGAGTTACATGAATGGGATCTGAAGGCAGAATCCAGGCCCTTGGATGATCTAGAAATTAAAAGAAGAAGAGAAGTCAGAAGCCAAGTGTGGCAGCTCAGCAGAAATAAGGAGAAGTTGTGGCACCAAAAACCCAGACTATAGTGGGCTAGATATGGAGACAAAAATACTAGGTTTTTTCATATTATGGCAAGTAAAAGGCAGAGAAAGAATTTGTTAGATTCAGTTCTAGTGGAGGGTGTGAGTCTAGAGGATCCAGTTCTGGTGAAACAAGAGGTAGTTAGGCATTTTAGCCAGCAATTTATTGAGAATTGGATGCACAGGCCAAAAATTACAGGTCCTTTTGCTACTATTAGCCTTGAAGCAACAATAAATTTGGAAGCTATGTTTACTGATAATGAAATATGGGCAGCAATTCAAGAATGTGATTGGAACAAGGCCCCTAGACCAGATGGTTTTAACCTTGCCTGCATAAAAAGATGTTGGAAAATAATAAAAGGAGAGATAATTCAATTGATGCATGAATTTCACACACATGGCAAGCTGTCAAGAGGGATAAACAACTCTTTTATTATTCTTATCTCTAAGAAGGATAACCCTACAGGCTTGGGGGATTACAGGCCTATTAGCTTGGTTAGTTCAGTATACAAAATCTTGGCCAAGGTGTTATCTATGAGACTTAAGAGGGTTCTCCCATCTGTGATAAATGAGGCACAGTCAGCTTTTGTGAGTGGTAAGTACATCCTAGATGGGGTGCTAATAGCAAATGAAGTAGTATATGGGTGGAAGAGATCTAAGAAGAAGGGCATTATACTGAAATTAGATTTTGAGAAAGCCTATGATTCAATAAACTGGGAATTTTTAATGTCAATGATGAGAAACTTTGATTTTGGTGAAAAATGGATTAGTTGGATAAAGACTTGCATTTCCACTGCTAAGGTATCTGTCTTGGTTAATGGTGCACCCACTGAGGAATTTCAACTACAAAAGGGGTTTAAGGCAGGGAGATCCTCTCTCTCCTTTCTTGTTCATTATAGCAGCAGAAGCACTTAACCTGTTACTGGGGAGGGTTACAGAGAGAGGTCTATTTCAAGGTGCCACAGTTGGATCTAATAAGTTGAG
Organism: Camellia japonica; assembly: GCA_030407325.1. Classification (NCBI taxonomy): domain Eukaryota; kingdom Viridiplantae; phylum Streptophyta; class Magnoliopsida; order Ericales; family Theaceae; genus Camellia; species Camellia japonica. The sequence continues at coordinate 177,064,259 of JAPPVO010000031.1, forward strand.
TATATCACATCTCCAATTTGCAGATGATACTATTATATTCTGTGAAGGAGATAATGAGGAAGTGCTGAATATAAAAAGGGTGTTGAGGTGCTTTGAGGTGATGTCTAGGCTAAAAATTAATTATCATAAGAGTGTTTTTGTGGAGTGGGCTTCCAAGAGGACCAAACAAAAGAGTTTGCTCAGAGCTTGAATTGCCTGACTAAGAAATTGCCATTTAATTTCTTAGGCATGCCGTTAGGGCCAATCCTAGAAGGAAGAGCACATGACATCCAATAGTAGATAAGGTGAAGAAGAAGCTGTCTTTTTGGAAGAGGAAGTTGTTATCTTTCGCGGGGAGACTGACTGTAGCGATCCCAGTTTTGCCACTTCGCTGAGTATGTCAGGGGTCGAGCTGCCCGATCAGCTCGCGGGGGTCCAGGGGGCAGCACCCTGGCGGGGTTGAGGGGCAGCGCCCCCAAAACAAAAATGCAAAATGCATTTGAAGTTGCTTGTCCGCTCGAGCAGGAGTGCAAGCCGCACGTGCGGATTTCAAGAGAGGGCACAACTTGCACACTGCTAAAAAGGCAGGTGCGGGAGTGAGGTGCGTTGGGTTGGTGAGATCCAAAAAAAATTTCCCTTTTCTTTTCTCTTTGGGCTGAAGTTGAATCACTTTTGTATATCTCTCTCTCTCTAAAAACATTTCCTCTCCCTTCTCTCTACATTTCCTACCAAAAACCTCACAAGATCTTTGATTTCTTCAAATCCTTTTGGATTTGGACCTAAGTTCTTCGTCAAAGTTGGTTAGCTCCTCGAGGGCTTCGTTGTGTGCGGTGAAGATCGAGTTTGGACACCGTTGATTTTGGGAGTTTCATCTCATTTCTTCTTCAAAACTTGAGGTAGGGATTTTCTTAGAGTTATATATATATTTTTGCATGATCTAGATGATTTTTGAAATCATCCTTCGATAGCTTTGAAAATTGATTATTAATTCAAAAAGTTGAGCGATTTTGAAAGTGGGTTTGTCTCTTGTTCTTTTAAAATGATCTTATTTTGGAAAGTTTTCTTTCAAAAGATTTGAGTTGTATAGTTTTGGTGAGAAAACCTAGATTTGGAGATTTTTTTTATGAGACTGAAAATCCATGAATGATATTGTTATATTTATTTTGTGTGTCAAAATAAATGGATGTTTGAAAATTTTCTTATTTATATTTATATAAATGATGAATTTTAGGGGATATGAGAATTATTGTTCATTTGGAAATTATTGTTCAAAACGTGAAATAGTCTTGAAATGCTAATTGTTGAGGATACTTGAGAAGAGCGAATTGTGTTATTCCTTGGATGATGAATTGGAATAACAATATTTATATTCATCTTGTGAAATTGGCATATCAATTCATTTGATTATATTAAACTTTGAAAGTTGATTTGAAAACTTGCATTGAGAAAAGAATGTTGAGAAACAAGTTTTCATGGAATGATTTTGGGTTAAATACGTTGGTAAGTCTTGATATGTGGTGTAGATGATATTGAATAAGTTAGCCTGAGAGTCCAGGGTGAAAGACTGAAAACCCACGCGGATAGGTGTCGAGCCTTTCGTTAATACCGGTAAAAATGACAATTTGGTAGTACTCGTATAATCTACTTGCAGACACTGACCTAGGGATTACCAGAGTTGTATTTACCACCCCTTGAATTAAATTGTTAAGTTTTGAACAATGGACATTTCATGGCATCATTGAGCATGATGGTTTTCAAGAGATGAAGATATGATTTATTTACAAAAAGACATAACATGGCATGTGCATTCATCTCTTGAGACTCGTATAAAATGTATATACTTTGTTAAGGATTTCCTACTGGGCTTTATGCTCACCCTATGGGATTTTTGTGCAGGAAAAGATATGGTGATTCTGCCTAACTAAAGGCGAGGAAATATCTGTTGAGAGTACAAGGCTCTCATTTTGCCGTAACTTTGTTTGTAAGCCAAGGGCTGTATTTGTGTGGGTTTGAATAACCATTTTGTGTAACCAGGCCTAAGCCTTAGAAACTTGTAAACCCTTGGGGGTATCTATTTGTTTATGTTATTTTGATTTGAAGTGAATGTATTATCGCCTGAAGACTATTTGTATCATGTAATGCAAGTGTGAGGATTTATTTTCAGTTTTACTTTAAAGAACCATGGTTATCGTATTATCATTTGGGTATAAAAATTAGGGCGTTACACTGACTTTGATCAAATATGTCCTCTCAAATCTGCCCATCTATTTCCTTTCATTGTTTAGAATGCGCAAGGGGGTTGTTAAGACTTTAGTGAAACTTCAGTCCTCTTTTCTATGGGAAGGGATTGAAAATAAGAAGAAAGTACACTTGGTCCAATGGAAAGAGGTAACCAAAAGCAAAAGTCACAGAGGTTTAGGTGTGAGAGACTTAGGTGAGGTGAATGACTGCTTGCTACTAAAGTGATAGTGGAGGTATGGAAGTGAGGACAAAGCTTTGTGGAAATCTGTGGTGTGTTCACGGTATGGCAGAGCTGGTGGGGGTTGGGTACCATCATTGACCCACACAGGTGGAGCATCCATTATTTGGTAGGATATTATGAAGCTGCCTTCAGTTAACCAGAATTTTATGGTGATCATTTTATAGTAAATGTTGGGAATGAGAGGAGAATAAAGTTTTAGTCTGATGGCTGGGTCAATAACAGAGGTATGAAGATGGAATTCCCCAGATTATATCACTTATCCACTAAGAAAGAGGAGTCTTTGCAACAAGTCAGTGCTAAGAAGAGTAACTTAGGGGTGTGGTAGCTGCAATTTAGAAGAAATCTATTAGCTTGGGAAGAAGAAGAGCTACAGAGGTTGATTAATCTACTGGAATCATCCCCTGCAATCAGGTTCGATACTGAAGATTCTTGCTCATGGCTAGCAAACAACTAAGGGAAGTTCTCAGTGTCCTCTGTGTGGAGGTGGTGGGTGGCAGCAAAAGGGCTTGGTACGACTGTACCTGCTGGGATATGGAAAATTTAGCTCCCCCTCCCCCCCCCCCAAAAAAATGCAATTTTTTTTGTTGGCTGGCTTGGAGAGACAGAGTGAAGACCTCATCCTTCCTTCAAAGGATTGGGGTTTTAGATGCCAGTGCAAGTACTCTTTGTGTCTTCTGCCATGTTGAGGTTGAAACTCTGGAACATGTGCTACTATTTCGTCCACTGGTCTGGGAGTGCTGGTCACATATGGTTAAGTGTGGGATCTAGTCTGGGTAATGCCTGGATCAGTTCAGGGACTGCTGCATTAGTGGTCAGGTGGTAAGCTGAAGTCACGGGTATCTAGAATTTGGTAAATAGTTCCTTCAGTTGTATTATGGTATGTTTGGAAATTGAGAAATGATTGTCTGTTCAAGGGGGCTCAGCCAGCCTTTGAAGACTTATGTAAAAAAATTAAGGTGCAAATTGCTTTGTGGGCCAAATGGATATTGCAGATTGATTACACAGTTCATGACTTTGTCTCCAACCTACACCAGATTAGGCTGTCTGTTTGAGGTGTCTTTTGGTTATGGTTTGTCAACAGTGGGGCGGGGCTGTGCTGCTTTGGGTGGCACCTGGGGTGGTTTTGCTGTTTTGTGCTTTTGTTTTGGTCTTTGTTTTTGTTGGTTTCTCACCAACTTCTGAGACTTGTGCTTGCAAATGATAGGGTTCACCTCTCAGTGCCAACCTAGTTGGGATTAAATCGATGTTCCGTGATGCTCTTTGCACTTCCTCCCCTTTATTGATGTATTTTCATACTTTGTATGCTCTTTTCATCAATATAGCTTCATTTTGCGGATCAAAAAAAAAAAAAAAAGAGCTTCAACAAGAATGTATTAAAGCCTCTTTTGAAGAGGTAGTTTAAAAGTTATTTTTTGACTTTTAATCTATTTTGGATTATTTTAAGAAATTGGTTAAGAGTTAACATTTTAGGTTTTTGTGTGTGTGTGTGTGTGTGAGAGAGAGACTTTTTTTGAAAAAAATGTGTAAAATAATAAAGAGGTAATGTAACGTAAAATAGGTTAAAAGTCATGTTCCTAAATTGGCTCTTTGGGTTACATTATCTCTCTATTTTTTTTATTACATTTTTTTTCAGAGAGGAAGTTAAGTGCTTATCAGAGAGGAAGGGTTGTTCTAGGAGAGACAAGGGAATGAACGAGTTTAATGAGCTTATTGATAACCTGGAAGTGTGTGATATTCCTATGTTGGGTAGGAAATTCACCTGGTGTAATTCACAGGCTGATGAGAAGTGGAGTAGGATTGACAGATTCTTGCTCAGTTCTGAGTGGATGAACAAGTTCAATTTCAAACTTTGGGGGCTTCCAAGAAGGGTTTCTGATCATTGTCCTATTTTGCTCATGGAAGATGAGAGGGATTGGGGTCCAAAACCGTTTATATTCATCAATGCTTGGACCCTCCATCCTAGTTTCATAGCCTTGATTGAGAAAGTTTGGAAGGAGACTATTGTGGAGGGTTGGAGTGGGTTCATTTGCCTGAGAAAATTCAAAGCACTTAAATTGGCTTTGAAACATTGGAATGTTGAGGTGTTTGGTAATGTGGAAGCTAAGCTTAAACTCCTAGAGGAGGAATTACATGGCTTGGATTTGAAAGCAGAAGAAAGTTCTTTAGCTGATTCAGAGCTAACTCATAGAAGGGATGCAAAATGTGAAGCTTGGAAGTTGAGTAGAATGTTGGAGTGGATATGGGTGCAGAAGTCCAGAGTGAACTGGACATTGAAAGGAGACAGAAATACAAAATTTTTTCATGTTTTGGCTTCTTCTCGGACCAACAGGAATGCCTTATGCTCAATTTATGTTAATGGTGCTGTCTTGGATGATCCTGAGGCTGTTAGGGCTGCTGTGTTGGTTCATTTTAGGAATCATTTTGCTGAAAGTTGGCCAAGAAGGCCAAGTTTATCTGGCCCTTTCAAATCCATTGGGGGGGTTGAGGTTAGGGTAGCTCTTGAAGCTGAATTTTCTGAAGCTGAAATTGTTAGTGCCTTGAAGCAGTGCGGAGGCAATCAAGCGCCGGGCCCGGATGGCTTTAATTTGTTGTTTTTTAAGAAATGTTGGCAGATTGTTAAGAGGGATGTGATTCACTTCTTCAAAGATTTTCATAGGAACTCTAAGTTGGTTCTTGGTATCAATAGCTCTTTTGTGGCTTTGATTCCTAAGTCTGAGAATCCGTCTTGCCTTAATGATTATCGGCCTATTAGCCTTCTAGGCTCTCTGTATAAAATTCTTGCTAAGGTCTTGTCTAATAGGATTAAGGTTGTAATGCCCAAGATCATTAGTGATTCTCAATCGGCCTTCATTGGGGGTAGGAGTATTTTGGATTGTGTGTTGATCGCAAATGAGATTGTGGATGGTTGGAAGAAGAAGCATAAGCAAGGTATTGTCTTAAAACTGGACTTCGAGAAAGGCTACGATTCAGTCAACTGGGAGTTCCTCTTCTCTATGCTTGCAAATTTTGGGTTTGGGAACAAATGGATCAGTTGGATGAGAGAATGTGTTATTTCTGCCAGGGTTTCTGTTTTAGTCAATGGATCTCCAACATCTGAGTTCACTCCTCAACGAGGTCTTAGACAAGGTGATCCATTATCACCTTTCCTTTTTAATATTGTAGCTGAAGGTCTGAATATTCTTCTGGGTCGAGCTCTGCGGCAGGGGTTGATTAGAGGGGTTGTGGTTGGCTCTAATGACTTGGTGATCACCCATCTTCAATTTGCCGATGATACAATACTATTTTGTGAGGCAGAATGGGAGGAGATTGGGAATGTAAAGAGGATTTTGAGGTGCTTTGAAGTGCTTTCAGGGCTGAAAATTAATTACCATAAGAGTGTGGTGTGTGGGATCGGCATTAGTGAGGATCTCACTAAGGGTTTTGCTGATAAATTGAATTGTTTGCCTCAGAAACTGCCTCTAAAATACTTAGGGATGCCTTTGGGGGACTGCCCAAGGAGACGAAGGTTCTGGCAACCGGTGGTGGACAAATGCAAACAAAAGCTAGCTTCTTGGAAGAGAAGATTTCTTTCCTTTGCAGGTAGACTAACTTTGATAAAGTCAGTGTTGTCAAGTCTTCCAATCTACTATTTATCTTTGTTCAAGATGCCAGAAGGGTTGCAAAAGAAATTGTCAGAGTTCAGTCAAGATTCTTATGGGGAGGTGACGATCTTAGAAGGAAGATTCATCTAGTAAAGTGGGAGGAGATTTCTAAAAGTAAAAGCCAAGGTGGCTTAGGAGTTAAAAGGATCACGCTTATGAATGATTGTCTTCTATTAAAGTGGTGGTGGAGGTTTAGGGCTGAAGACAAAACCCTATGGAAGTTGGTGATTTGCAGCAAGTATTATGAGGATGGGAGGGGTTGGTGGCCTGCTACTGGGGAGAATCTCAGGTGCTCTTTGATTTGGAAAGACATTTTGGGGCTTGCCGTAGGTAGGCCTGATCTGGTGGCGTTTTTCAAAAATAATTTAGACTTTGTTCTTGGAGATGGGAAGAGAATACTTTTTTGGAAGGATAAATGGGTTGGTAATGTAAGTCTGAAAGAAGCATTCCCCAGATTATATTCTGTTTCAGTGGGAAAGGATGAATCTATGGACTTGGTGTACAGTAGAAGATCTGGGGTTGGGGAGTGGAATCTGAATTTTAGAAGGTCTTTGTTTCAGTGGGAGATGGAGAAGTTGCAGAGAATGTCTTCATTGCTTCTTACTGCTCCGGCCCTCAGGGAAGGTAGGAGGGATAGCCTGAGTTGGAGTGCAGTTTCCTCTGGGTCTTATTCGGTTGCATCTGCCTACAGATGGAGTCAATTGGGTCTTGGTGCTAATAGCAAGACTGCTGAGTTCATTTGGAAGAATGTATCGCCTCCAAAGGTTCAATTTTTCGGTTGGTTAGCTTGGAAAGGGAGAGTTAAGTCCTGTAGTTATCTTCAAAGAATTGGTGTGCTAAATGCTGGTCTTTCTGTCAACTGTATATTTTGTAATGGGGAGGTAGAAAGTGGTATCCATGTGCTGTTGCTTTGTCCCTTTTCCTGGAGGATATGGTCTAAGATTCTCAGTTGGTGGGGTATTCATTGGGTAACTCCTGGGACTGTGAGCAGCCTTCTTAACTAGTGGTCTGGGTGGAAACTTTCAAAGCAGCTGAAGTTAATCTGGAATGTGGTGCCCCTGGCAGTGCTCTGGTCCTTGTGGAAACAGAGGAATGATTGTATTTTTAATAAAGTTCATGCTGATGTTGAAAGTCTGTGTGAGTCCATTAAAGTGAGGATTGCTTTGTGGGTCAAAGATTTTAATCCAGTTGTGGTATACTCAGCCAATGAGATTGTTCATCATCTTCATCAGGTTATAGACTGCCTTGGCTAAGTTTTCGGGTTTAATCATGGGGGGCGGTTTGTGAGGGGTGTCTGGGCTGCTTTGCTGTGTAAGGAGGCAAGGTCCAGTCTGCAGAAGTAGCATGCTGGCTCTGCTTGATCTGGTTACTGTGGTATTCTCAGTTCTTGGGTGGTGGTTTGCGAGGGATGGCTTGGCTGCTATGCTTTGTGGCCATTTGCAGCTGTGGTCTAATGCTCCAGCAGAGGGGTTTGCATATGAATGGTCTCTAAAGGGTGTTTTAAGTGCTTGATTTTCTTCAGGTTGGGAGCTTCTATCTTGGTTGGCATTTATGCTAGCAATAGGAGTTCAAGGCCTTCAAAATGAGGTTTTGGCTGCCCATTTTTTCTGTGCTGCTGGTTTTGCCCTTTTTCTGCTGATGCTTGCAGCTAAGTTCTGGGCTGAATTGGTGCCAACTCTGTGTTGTTAGTTGTCTGCTAAGAGTTCTCATCATAAAAGTGTTGCTGGATGTGCTATTGCTAGTTGTCTGCTAATGTTATGCTGATCTGCTTGGTCTGCTGCTCAGCTCAAGGAAGTAGATCTGCAGCTGCTTGGTGCTTCAAGGCTGAATTCTGCTGGTGTATCTTCTGATGGTGTAGCATCTGAGGGTTGGCTTGGCTGCTATGCTTTGTGTCCTTTGTTTCCTTTTGGGCTTGTGGTCCTGTTTCTCTGCTCAGTTTGTGCTTTGTGTCCTTTGTTTCCTCTTGGAGCTGTGTTGGTCTCTTGCCAACCTTTGTGATGCATTATGCTCCTCCACCTCCTTATTGATGTACTCTCTCATATGTAATGTATGTTTCTTCATCAATAAAGTTTTTTTTGCTGATCAAAAAAAAAAAAAAAAAACATTTTCTTTTTTTTTTTTTTCTTGTCCTATGATATTCTCTAAGTGAAAATTTGTTTACATATGTATTTGTCGTTTATTTATTTTTTACTATAAATATAAATATAATAAAATTATCAGATTAATTTAATTTAATTTTTTATAAATATTTACGTACAATGATTTAAAAATTGAATGGATTTAAGTACCAAAATAAAGCTTGCGGTAATAGATCCATGGGTACATCTACTTGCTCTCTTTATTATCTATTTTACAACCCGATTAAATAATCGGATACAACACTCTCCACGGAATGAGTCTCATCATTTTGCAGGTTCCACATCTACATAATATGATTGTGTTTGAATTTTTTGAGTCTCATATTTATATGATAGAGTTGTATTCAGTTTATAATCAAATGTCTAAAACAATTGAGTTAGTTGAAACCCCAAGTGGCTAGTGGCTTGAGACTAGGGCTTAGGGTCTACTCTCCTTATATCTTAGGTTCGATTTCTTCAAATAACAGAAAACCTTTGAGATCGTGGAAAATAAGAAAATCTATTTCGAAAGGTTTGTTTCGACTAGCTGGTCCATCCTACATAACTTTAAAAAAAAATTAAAAAAAACAAAAAAGTGAGTTAGTTGATAAAGGACTACGTTTTAGAGCGGTGACCAATTCCAAAGTGATGACAGATGAAGTCTTTCCCATGCATGGCATACAAGTGTCTTCTCCATGCCACCAACTTACTCCATCTGTCAAATTACATATGTATATATGATATATTCATTATCTATTTCTCTAGAGTTTTTGTTGCATTGCACTGTCTACATGCATGCAGATGATACAATATACTCAATATGAGTAGCCAAGACTTTGCTATTCTCACCACAATGTCCACTCTCTCTTCAATCTTATGTAACCTCATCATCAAGAAAACAATCCCATTCTACATATCTACCAAATTAATAGTGTCCTATAATGTTGCAATTTCTCATAAAACCTCAAAACATATCTCTGTTTCAAGCCACCAGTGGTTAACCCAAAACCTAACTGACCAACCATCAAAAACTCCACTGGAGTTCCCTTCGCCGCCCGACATCAAACCTTTTGTGCTGCCGAAGGTGCCTCGGACTCTAAATGTTCCGAATTTTGACCCAGTTCCACCAGAGAAGCCTGCCGACCCTCTGCCACTGTCACCCGGGCCGAACCCAGAATTTCCTGGCCCACCAAATCTGGAGCTACCAGTTCCGGACGAACCTCGGTCGCCAATACCACCGAGTCTGGAATGGTTGCCGGAGGTGTTTCCGCTATGTGCACCAGAGGTCATACCATCAAAGCCACCGGAGGTGTGGCCACCATGTTGGATATCGCCCAAGTGAGGTGATTAGGTTAACCCACTTTGGAGAGAGTGGGGGTGGCACCTCCCCATTAATGGGTGGGGGGCAACCGCCCCACTTACATTGTCTTGACCCTCTCTTCTGATTGTGTATATATATAGAGGAAGGGAGGAAAGGTTGAATCGTGAGCAAATCGAGAGAACCAAGAGAGAAGAGAGTGAGAGATGTGAGGCGGAGAGACTGTCTCTCTCAGTGTGAGCGAGGGAGACGGGTTAGTGGGTGAGTGAGGAGAGTGTGAGCTCCTCCTCTATTGTAATCTTTTTATAATCTCTCCATTGTTATAGTGATAATCGGTTACTCTCCCATGGATGTAGGCATTGAGGGCGAATCATATTAAATATGGTGTCTCCTTCTGTGTGGGTGTGTTTTTCTACTTGGTATGATTTATACAAGGTCTTGGGCGGGATCCCCGATCCCAACAAGTGGTATCAGAGCCTCGTCGATGGCGTTTCAGAACAAAAACAGTGTGATTTTCGAAACTGCCCAGAAATTAAGTTGCTCGAAATCAGGTTTTGAGCATACCAAGAGCAAGGTCTCAACGAGAGGAGTCCAGAAATGCAAAGCAGAACCCTAGAGGAGGCCGGACGCGTCCTTACGCGCCCCCTGAAGATGGCCCTTGAGGCCCAGTCGCGGCCACACGCCACACGTGCGGAGAAGGTTGAAGACAAGACGTGTGGTGACATGTCATCACCACGTCATCGCCACGTGGCACCACGTCAGTCAGGGTTCGGCCACGTGTCTGCCACGTCAGCAGACCAGTCAGCACCACATGGCAGACCAACCAGCGCTACGTGGCAGCCAGTCAACGCCACGTCAGCATGCGGAGGAGCGATCCAGTGGTGCACGGCTAAGGTGGAGCCGCAGGAGAAAGGATCCAGTGCTTCATGGCTAAGGTGTAGTCGCAGATCTGAGGCGTCCAAAATGTTTTGGCTTGATCTAAGCCATTCGAAGTCCATTTCTGACGATCCAATATGTTTTCCAACTATTTGGAGTATTCCGGACACATCCGTATGGTCAGATTTTAGAATTGGAGTTTCTATAAAAGGTAAGAAGATCAAAGTGGCAGACGGCGTCAGGTGCAATGGACGGAATATTCTGTTGGAACACAGAATATTTCCTAAACTTCTGAAAATTGCAATTTGGCCCAGAATTTTCAAAAAATTGTTGTGTGGCCCAGCTTTCGAGGATGTTTTTCAGTGAGATCCCCGGAAGTGCAGCGAAGGTTGGTCCTAACTAAACAAATCATTTCGGACGCAACCGCAAGGTCAGAATAGTGAAATTCTGAACGGTTTTTTAAAGATTATCAAAACATGGGAGTTTGTCATCTTTAATAGTCGAAGAAAGGTTGCTAGATATTGTGGAACGCTGCGGATTCACTGAAGAGGTTAGAATGGGCAGATTCTGACCAAATTGGACAACCAGATACAGATCAAGATAGATCATTGAAGACCAAAGGAGATCAGGCTTGATCAAATGGCAAATCAAGGGAGATTAGGATTGGTCAGGGTGCTCAGAGGATTGTAGAGATGATTATCTCCGGAATTGATCGGAAGATCTGGTTTAATCAAAAAGTCCATTCATTGACGGATAGAGGATTTGGCAACAAGTACAGGCTCAAGGAAATGCTGTGGCTATTGGAGCTACTGTATATGAGTAGGTACTGATGGTATGTGGACCTGTAGAACAATAGTTGCAGAGGAGCATACTAAGCGCAGAAGCACAAATACAGACGTGCATTAGTGCAAGGGTACGCTAGAGTGTCGTACAGAGGCGCAAGAAGAGTATGTAGCAACGGGTTGTTGAAAGTTCACAGGAACTTCCAGACAGAGAAATTGAGACGGATAAAACGCAAGAGTGCGCGCTAAGGAGTGGCAAGTCTTTTTTCTCTATGGTGGTTTCTTTAGTTCCATAGCAGCGGAGGATAGAGTTGATGCGGCTCTCTCAAGCGAGCTCGACGCAGGGAGACCAGAAGCCATGGGTGCGAGCACTATGCAAGGAATTGCATAGCTGACGATGCTTTGACAGATGGAGCTACTGCCAACCATCAATCTACTGGACAACAAATCAGGGATTGCAAAGGCACAGACAACAAGCGTATGTGGAAACGCTAGGAGGTTGTTCAAAAGTGCAGAGGGCAAAGGCTGATAGTTCAGAGGAAAAGCTCTGAGCAAAGAAGATCGAGGACGTTGATGGGATAAACAACGAGTTTTCTGTTGCTCCAATGACTGGTCCTGTGAGATAATGCATGTCAGTCAAGGGCATCCTAGCAGGGGGTGCAGGACATCCAATCAGGGGGTGTCGGATATCTTGGTCGCGCAAGTTCAAGCATAACAAGTGAAGACATCCGAGACATGAAGCGTGGAAGAGATCTGTGGGAGATAGGAGCAGAGGCTCTCTCCAAATCAAAGAGTGGTATGAGTTGAGTTGAGGATGTAGGATTCCCTCTTCCTCTTGTATCTCTGGTGTGTTATCTCTAGCTTCAAGGGATGTAAACGTCTCAGTGAGGAGATGCAAACTATGGTGAAATTTGGGCGTGACAAGATTAACGGCAGGGGGTGCTATTGTTGATCACCTCACATGGGTTGAGGGGGTGATTTGTTGGATATCACCCAAGTGAGGTGATTAGGCTAACCCACTTTAGAGAAAATGGGGGTGGCACCTCCCCATTAATGGGTGGGGGTGGCAACCGCCCCACTTACATTGTCTTGTCCCTCTCTTCTGATTGTGTATATATAAAGGAAGGGAGGAGAGGTTGAATTGTGAGCAAACCGAGAGAACCAAGAGAGAAGAGAGTGAGAGATGTGAGGCGGAGAGATCGTCTCTCTCGGTGTGAGCGAGGGAGACGGGTGAGTGGGTGAGTGAGGAGAGTGTGAGTTCCTCCTCTATTGTAATCTTTCTATAATCTCTCCATTGTTATAGTGATAACCGGTTACTCTCCCGTGGACGTAGGCATTGAGGCCGAACCACGTTAAATATGATGTTTCCTTCTGTGTGGGTGTGTTTTTCTGCTTAGTATGATTTCTACAAGGTCTTGGGCGAGATCCCCGATCCCAACACACCGCACCCATTACAGCCTGATATTCCACCACCTGTATCCAGCTGATTCAAGTCGACAAACCACTTTTCAAATTCAATGCGACAATCCATTAGAAATTCTAAAAGAATTCTCTTTTATATATTTTTTAATTACCAATCAATTATATATTTTACATATTATTAAATTAAATAAAAAATTTGATTTACTAAATAGACTTGCATATCATTTTTTTTTTTTTTTTTGAATTATTTGGTTTCTGGGGTGTGATGTGGTTCTTGTAAGGCGTTTGAATTCATGTGCATATGCTTCATGTGGTTTTCATTGTTAATCAAAAAGGAAACTTAATCAATTCGGTAATTTTGTATACTAAAATTTTATTCCAAAACATCAATATGGCTCTAATAACTCGTTCTAAACATAGGCTTTGCAATACATCAATAAAATATCGATTTAACAAATTTGTTTATTTATTTGTTTTTTAATCGGTAATAGAGTAATCACAATATCTAAAATCCAACACTTACAAAGCTTAGCAACCATCACTAGCCCAATTTAAGAAAGAAATAAATAATTACATACAATTTCATATTGACGGAGAAATAAACACCATAAGGTGTATCAAATCTTTTACTATAGGTAGGAATGTAAGAAAACTAAAAAAGCTGACTAAACCGATTGAACCAAATTGAACGTGTCATATTTGGTTGGTATTTTAATATGAATCAGTATGCTCAGTTTTGAAAATTATTTTTTTTCGATTTTCGATTCGGTACCAATTTTGACATATTGTACACTGATTTTTACCGAAACCGACCGTAGGTGTTTATATATAATAAAATTATTGTTCTAAGTTTTGCTTTTATTTTAATGTTAAGAGTTTGGTTCTTAAATTATATTTTATTTCTAATTCTAATTTAGTAAAAGCTTCAAGCATTAGTATTTATTATTTTTTTTTTGTTTTTATTTTGTGAATAGTTGGATTGGATATGGTTAAAATTATGTACAAATGGTTAATTTAATATTTTATATAAATTATTTATTATACTACAAATTTAAGAAATGATTCATTTTGAAAGTACTTAAACCGATTAAACCACATTGAGCCGAACCGTTTGAATCGGTGCAGTTTGGTAAAAAATTTGGTCTGCATTGATTTTCAATATGATAAAACCTACATTATCAGTTCGGTATAAAATTTCAAGTAAATACCGACCGTCCCGGACCGATTATATTCCAAACTATAGAAGTTGAACTTGTGATATTACACAATCACTAGAAGTTGGTTAAATTTTAATCTTACGTTTAGTTTCACGGTAGATTTCTAAACTATATATTCAAAAAAAATTTCAAAAATTGGTTCAAATTTATTATAAATATGAATTTATAATACATCAATTAAATTTCAACTTTACATTTGGTTTCATGCAGATTTTTTTTGATCAAAATTCGGAGAGGGTAGACTTATTGTGATAAATAAATACAAAAATCAACCATAGATTAAAAAGAAAATTGAAAAAAAAAATGGTTGTCTTTATTGTGCTAGAATTCTTGCCTACCTTTCGCTAGAGCTAATAATGCATTGGTTTTTTGAGATGTCATTAAAATTAAATTTATTTTAGGAAGTTTTTGATTTTATTTTATTTTTTAAATAGATCTAACACGTTTGAACTCAAGTTTAAATGACTTAATAGTTAAGTTACTCGATTAATTAAACATGAGTTAATGGTATTGTATATTAGATTTAGAATTTTTTTTATATGTTTGTAATAATTTTTATTCTTTTTTGATATCTTAATGCAATTAACTAAACGACTTTTAGTTGTTATGTTAACTCTGGCTCCTAATTGAACTGTAATTAATGGAGTTGTATGTATTGGGTTCAAATCTTCTCTATTATAATAGATTGTAATGAAATTTTTACGTTATCGAATGGTTGAGGAAAGATTTTATTATTATTTTATTATTATTTATTATTATTATTATTAATTTAAAAGAATAAATTTATATTAATATTTTATGACTGTTAAATAAAATGAATAAAAAAAATTCTTTTGATATTTTGAAGTTAGTTGCCTTGTGTTGATAAAAAAATAATTTTAAATTAAAATAAATAAAATAATATTTAAATAGCATAGAGAAAGAATAAAAGATTAGATAGTGTATTAAAAAAGTATATACAAAATGCAAACCCAAAAAAAAAAAAAAAAAGTGTATAGTTAGCCTTCGTTTAGAATGTAAGTTGGCTTTTGGTTTTTGATTTTTTAGTTATTTTAGCCTGAAGCTAAAAAGTCTAGTTGAGATAAGTTTTTTAATTTTTTTGACTTTTGTGAGGAAAAAAAAATGAAATGATTATGGTTTGAATAGGACATTTTGTCTTATTAACTTTTTAACCTATTTTGTCTTTTTGTGACTAAAATAGTCCCAAAACCACATGCCAAACATAAATAAATAAAAATTAAACTAAAATATAACAAAAATTTTAGGGTAAATTATAAATGAGTGATTCTATGTGCACACCACTAATACTCTCAGTGCATACCGTTAGTAAATTAAATTTATATTCTAATAATATCTTTTAATGAAATGACTATTAAAGATAACATGGAGTGTATTTTACTCATTCAAAAATTTCATATTTAAAAACACAAAATACTGTTTACACACCATCATCCCTATAGGGTTTAGGGTTTTAACATATAAATATTGTATTTCTTTATCATCTTCACCATTAACATACACTCATAATATCATTCATTATCAATTAGCTCACTTCATTCTCTTCTACATTACCTTTGAAGATTTATATTTTAAGAATATTGAAATCAATTAGTTTTGAAAATTTGCACACCATAGATGACACTGAGATGGTTGGTTCCGATATAAACATTGAAAACCTTGATTTAAATATTGAAAAAATTAATTTATGACTTAGTTTTTTGATTTTTTATTTATCTCGTTCGTATGTTGAAAAAATGAGTTTGTTCATTATGTTCGGATAAACAGAGTTGAACTTTACACAATATTTGATTATTTATATTTGAACAAAATAATTTTGTTCAAATTATTAAGATTGACCACATATTAAATATTCATACATAAAAAATTGAACATTTTAAGTTAGTTCAGTTAAAATAAATCAAACTTTTATTCATTGTTCAGATATAAATTTTGGAACATATTAAAGTTTGTTCAACTCTGTCACGCCCCACTTTTTATTACCC
The DNA here is from genome assembly GCA_030407325.1 of Camellia japonica. Lineage (NCBI taxonomy): Eukaryota > Viridiplantae > Streptophyta > Magnoliopsida > Ericales > Theaceae > Camellia > Camellia japonica. Next base: position 177,080,096 of record JAPPVO010000031.1, read on the forward strand.
GGAATCCATTACCAAATCCATTAAGTTTATTCAATTTCAGAGATAATATGCGGAAACTCTTTACATTGAGTGCAAGAATGAATAATGGTTCTCTCATTCGCAACTTAAATTAAACACAACATGTACATAACTAAATAAAATGCCCGTAGGCTTACATCTTCCAAGGCAATAGCCCGGTTACACAAAATGGTCTCTCAGACCCATACACATTAGCCCTTGGCTTCACAAAACTTGTAACAAAATAAAAGAGCTATCTACTCTTTCTCAAACATGTCCACGCCCTCAGTTTGACGGGATCACCATATCTTTACCTGCACCAAATCCCATAGGGGTGAGCATAAAGCCCAGTAGAGAATTTCTAACAAAGTATATACAGTTATGCATACTCTCAATAACAATGCATATGTTAACACCGTGCCATGCACCTTTTAAAGAAAATCCATCTCATGCTCGTTTTAAAGATTACCATGTTTCAATAACCACTATGTAAGATGCCCCAACATTTGACGCAATGTGATACCATGCTATGCCATTTTCAAAAATAATCATGTGCCCTGATTAAATGAACAATCATCATCCTGACAACAACATTTTCCAAAAATCTCATTAATTCCAATTTCCAATTACTCAAGAGGGGCGGTAAATACGACACTGGTAATCCCTAGGCTGGTGTCTGCAAGTAGACTATACAAGTACTACCAAACTGTCATTTTTACCGGTATTAACCGGAAGGCTCGACACCTATCTGCGCGGCTTTCTAGTCTTTCACCATGGACACTCAGGCCAACTTATCAAGTTTACACCCCCTATTCGGACTTACCAACGTATTTACCCCATACCACATTTTCGTAATTCTTATCACAATGCATTTCCTTTTCATGAAGTAAATGATTTCAATCTAATTGCGCCATGCATGATAGTAAATCACATGAATATGCAATGCAACCATTAATCCATGTCTCATGGAAGATTCTCAAATCATCCCAACAACATTACATACAATTCCATTCGCCATTTCCACGTTCTTCCAACCAATAGTCAAGATTTTATTAACGATTTGACCATGTGCAACTATATAACCATAGTCCATGCTTTTTCAACATTCATCTCTATTTAAGCCAATGCAACATGTAAATGCTAATTTCTACTTTTCAAAATCTTTTGTAGTATGGGATGTATCTCCATCAATAAAAAGAGTTTTATCTATGTATGAATATGTAGACATTCATGCCCATCTAACATTTCATGCACCTTAGGGATGATAATATATCAAATGAAAATACAACGCAATAATTTACATCTCATAATGTTCCTCCATTTTCAATTATCTCTACCACTAGTTCCTAAAGCCCAATTTCTCATTTCTTCTCTTCAAAGCCATTTCACACGAGATATCCATGTATCTTCAACACGCAACAACAATTTTCCTATCACACACAATTCTACTCGACTTAATCCTTTCAAGGCCATATGTGTTATTTTCAAGCATAAGTCTCAATTACTCATGATTTACACAATTCATAGCGCACAACAATTTTGTCATCTCTCAACATTATATCATCATGAAATCAACAATAGTTTTAAAACAAAATTCTCCATTTCAATACGCATATCAATAAATGATTATTTTTTCAAAACACCATGTACTCATTTAAACACAAGAAGAATAAGGTACCATAGACATTCCCATTTTTCCCTAAATTCCCAAATTTCCAGGGTTTTCCTCAAAACCCACCATCCTCTCATTTCATGGTGAAACCAAATCAAAATTCACATTTTCTGGAGTTTTGCCAAAAGAACATTCTCATAGATTGGAGAAAGATTGAAATCAAAACCATTTTTTCAAAAACTTACTCTATGTTTGTAGTAAACACAAAACCAAACCAAAGATTTTTAAGGAAGCTTTTAAATCAACACATATATGGCACAACATGTATATATAACTCAAGAAAAACCCTACCTCAAGAGAGAAGAGGAGAAAAGCCCAAAAATCAACCTCGCCGGAAAACGATCTCCACCGGTCAATACGAAGCTCCCGACACGCTCGTCATTTTGGTATAAGGAACTAGCACCAAAATCCCCATGGATTTCTTGAGATCAAAGGAGATATAAAATTTTGAGGATTTGGTTAGAGAGAGATGAGAGGAAAGAGAGGTAATATTGTAGAGAGAGAGGTATACAATCTGAAAATGAGGAAAAAAGGCCAAAAATGCAAAATATAGCTGAAAGGCACAAAAAACGGAGCAAAAACGTAGAACGCCGCACGTGCGGCACACACCCCCACACGTGCGAAGCGGCCTTCCCGCATGTCCGGCTCTCACTCCCGTACGTGCGGTCTCTCCCGCACCTCCCCTCGCGCACCTGCTTTTATTTCAGTGTGCACACAGTACACTCCCCTGTTTCCCGCACGAGTGGCTTGGCCTCCCGCACGTACGGCCCTGGGCCCCCGCACGTGCGGCTTTGGCTCCCAGCCCGGAAAACTTCCCGGCTTCTCCCCCGTCACTTCGGAGTCAACCCCGCACCCTCCGAAGCGAGCGAAAACTCAGAACCGAAGCAACCACCACAAAGAAAATTTCAAGAAGGAATTCTCAACCAAAACTTACCTGACATAACGCAAGAGAAACAAGACTATTTTCGAACCGGTCATCACAAACTCTATATTCTTGAACATGACTAATTTAATGAAGTTGTTAAATTTTTTTACAGAATTCTATATACACCCAATGTAGCAATGTTAAAACTAATTATGTTGTTGACTACAAAAGTGAATTTGTTACTAAAGAGGTATGCTCATATTTCACCACCTTCACCATTAACATACTGTAACAAGCCCGCGGGGGACCTCGCTACAGCTCGGACTCGATTTCGTGTCACGGTTCTTAATCTTGAACCAAAGAGTCCAAATCCGGCAAATCGTTTTGGAAAACAGATTTTGTGAAAGAAGTGCCAAACATGGACTGCTTTGCCAGATACAGAGTCGCCACCTAAATATTTTATTTTTGGGAAATTTAGGAAACCCTGACTCGTTGCCGAAGGCCACGTGTCCGTCATCACCAAAGTTGCCTCGGCTCGGGAACTTGGGTACGATTGGGAAGGTCACTTCGTGAGCACCCCCGCTCGCCCGGTCAAAGACCGGCCTCTACTAACCATGATATCTTATTTGAAAACATTGTGAGTTCTTATTCCGGTTATTAGCCTAGGTTACTATGTGATGCGCACAGCATACAAGTATAGACTGAGTCGCCTGATTTGGAACAAAACATTTCATGTTTGTTTGTTTGAAAATGGTTTGATGGTGCTACCCGCAGGTAGGCTAAGACGCGGATTTGCCACCCTCAGATGGGCTTAGAAAACATGATTTTGCCACTATCTAGTGGGCTTAAAACAAACATTTGATGAATTGTCCAATCCAAGTAACTCAGCCTCCACCCACAGGCATTCAAGGCAGTTATATCACATAAGCAAATAGCCTCATGGTAAGCATGCTATTCATGGCAATCACTCACACGCATGCAAGGATGCTAAAGCATAACACTCACGAGTACTCCAAGCCAAAAACAGAAACTGATTAGAAATCATGCATGATCCTAATTATACAGAAATGCCTAATGCAACACATGCAAAGATGCAAACTATAGCAGGCTCGGCTATTCTAAACATGGCGTATGAAATGCTACAGCTAACATGTATTCAATTTGGAATTGAAATACAAATGCAGTTTGTATGATGCGCCGAGCCCGGTGCATGCAAAACAGATGAATGATGCAAACATGCTGTCATACTGTATGCTAATTGAAATATGCCCTATATCTAACCATCATAAGCGGGTAAATAAAAGGGAAGAAAGACGTGGGGTTGGAAGACATACATCACACTCACCCACACTTATTACAGTTATGCCCTCGCGCAGAGGGTCCGAATAAATAATACAGTCCGAAATATACAGTCCGAATAATGTACAAATTTCTAATTAATTAACAAATTAACTAAGAAAGCTTTAAACTGGCATGCAAGCCAGGGGCTGCCTCGCTTCTAGTGAACGATGTATGCTGGACTGCCTTTGTGCAGAAATCCACTGGAATGCCCAATTTAGCCTCTGTTTGCAATGTTTCTCGAAATGCGCGCCAGACTCCGAAAAGTTGCTGATTCCTCCTTTTGCTGCAACAGAGAGCAGGAAAAGGGCATAGCAATGTATTTCACAAATATATGCATGCCTCGATCCTCGTGCCACCAATCACGCATATCGATGCATGATGGCCGAGGAGTCGGATTGCACAACTCAATATAGGGTGCAATGCAGATGAATGCTACAACAAAACCTAACTCCATCATGGGTAATCCGGAGTGTCGGTGACTTGGGAATTGAGACCCGTTCCGTCACTCGGAGTACGAAACGTGCCTCGTTTCCCGTGCCCGGGCTAACTCCTATCCCGAACACGATGCAATATGCATAATATGCATGAAATGCAACTAAGATACAATCCTAACATACAAAATGTTATGAAAATGAGATGTCTCGGAATGCGTGCCAGACGGGCACGCAAACCGAGGAAATGATCCTAAGGCATAAAATGTTATACGCAATGCAATTGGACTTACACTAACATGAGAGAGCCTCAGCCACACTCACACGGGAGGCCGTGAGATGAAAACAAGATGCCTCGAAATGCGTGCACACGGGCACGCAAACCGAGGCGATGGCATACGCAATGCGATGAGACTAAAATGGCATACAGAATGCAAAATGGACTTACACTAACATGAGAGAGCCTCAGCTACACTCACATAAGAGGCCGTCGGATAAAAAAGAAGTGCCTCGAAATGCGTGCCCACGGGCGCGCAAACCGAGACGATGCATACGGAATGCAAAATGACATGAAATGATATGAAATGAGGCTTAAAATGAGATGTCTCAAAGTGCGTGCCTGCGGGCACGCAAACCGAGAAAATGACATACGGAATGCAATGATGCGAAAATGGCATACGGAATGCAAAATGGACTTATACCAACATGAGAGGACCTCAGCCACTCTCACACGGGAGGCCGGCGGATGAAAATGAGGTGCCTCGAAGTGCGCGCCCACGGACACGCAAACCGGGCGATGGATTAAAGCATGAAATGACATACGAAATGTGAAATGGACTTATACTAACATGAGTGAGCCTCAGCCACACTCACATGAGAGGCCGGAGATGAAAATGGGGTGCCTCGAAGTGCGCGCACAGGGGCGCGCAAACCGAGGCAATGCGTTTAAGCATGAAATGACATGGAAAATGATATGTAAACATGCAAATAGAGTTTCAGCACTCACAAATGATGGAAAACAGTCCCGAAAGGTGGGGAAATGATACCAAATGCCCGGAATGGTCCCGAAATGCGATAATAAGCACCCGGAATGGCCTATAGCCATACTAAACATGCATAATTGGTACATGACATGCAAAACAGTAGCAAGGCAGCCCCAAAATAGCATTATTTACAGTACAAAACATGGCGAAATAATGAGCATAGATAGGACAACAATAGCATGCAAAAATACGAGCCAAGAGAGGGGTATTGAAGCAAGTGATGTATTCAATGCTCAAATGGAAAAGTACCCTTCTACAACACTGATTAGGGGATAAAAATATGCACATTTACAGTAGGTGACATCCCCCAACTCAGTATGCAAACATGGTAGAAATGCTATGCAAGATTGAGGATACATGAGGTTATAACATGAGGTACCCCAAACATTCATCAAACCAGCAAAGACCCTCAATTAAATATGTCAAGAAGATCAAAACATGAATATTTTCATTACTGATGATGGCCGAAATCAGAAGCTAGGTAAGCTTAGTAAAGCATGCAAAATGGGGGTCAAAGAGGGGTATAGAGACAAGTATAACATGGAGACCCCAAACAAGATTGATCCCTTATAAATGTTGTAGAGGGACACAAAATAAGCTCACTCACAGTTCATGACATGCTCCAAAACAGACTGCATGTAGGTCAAACAAATCATGCAAGTTTACGGTAAATATGAGAAATTGTGAAGCAAGTGCATGATAGAGAGGCCAAATAGGGTTGAGCCCTTCTTCAATGTTAAGAGGGGCTCAAAATAGGCCCATTCAAGTTTACATCATGCTCGAAAAAAGATCACTCATAAGCTAGAAAAAGCATGCAAAAACAAGGGTAAAACATGGATTCAAAGTAACTTGCATATGGAGCATGAAAACAAGGTTGAGCCCTTCTTAAATGTTGAAGAGGGCTTCAAAATAAGCACAATATCAGTTCATGAGATGCTCCAATTCAGATCACACATAGGCCAAATATTCAATGCAAAATAATGGCATATAAGAGGATATTGAAAGAGGTGCAAGATGGAGGGCTCAAACAGAGTTGAGCCCTTCAACAAACATCAAGAATAGCTCAAAATATGACCACTTTCAGTTAAGGTCGGAGCTCAAAACAGTGAGCAAGTAGGGTAGAAAATGATACAAAAAAGTGCTAGAAAAGGGGAAATAGTGACTTACCCTTGAAGACTACACTTTGGTTGCTTCTTGGCTTGAGTTTGTTGCTTCTTAGCCTCTGAAAAACCTTCCCTTGCTGCTGGAATGGAAGTGGTGAAAGGTAGTGCTTGGTGTTGATGAACAAATGAGGCCAAACTTAAGGATTTTGGAGGTTTTTGAGAGGGAGATGTAAGCCAATGCCTATGAGCTCTTAAGGGGAGTTTTTCTAACCCTAATGAAGAAGCTGGCCAGCCACTTATAAAGACTAAGAAGGGGGTGTAAAAGAGGAGGGAAATGCACCCAAGCTTTCCCTCCCAAAATATCCCCCGGATGCAGGTCTCTTCTGGGGGAAACAGCTATACAGCTGTAAAGTATGCACTGAGAGGATGCAGGCCGGCTAGCCACCTTTATTGGAGGTGGCCGGCCGGCCACCCCCCATAGCCGGCCGGCCAAGGGCAAAAATGGAAAGTTAGAATTGCTAGCCGAGCTCTATATATTAGTGTCCTCCCAGGTGTGCACAACAAGGCCCTGTGGTTGGGAATTGGCAACTCCGAACCAGGAGAAACAACAATTCACTTTTCAAAGAGGGTCAAAAATGAAAAGAAGAATTACTGGCCGGCCAGGGGTTTTTAGTGTCCTCCCATGTGTGTACAACACGAATATGTGGTTTTGGCTTGAAGAAAATGGCCCTAGGGTGGTAACATTAGCCCGGAAGTGAGAAAAACGGGCGCCGGGGTGCGCCGGAAGAGCATAACAAGTTGCTTGGACAATTGCTAGCCTCCCACCCTCCAGTGATCTTCCTGATGATAAAACAGAGGTACCTGCCAAAAATGAACAAAAACCGATGCAAAACGAATGCTCGGGGACCAAAACACGCAGTTCGAGGTCCCGAAAATAGGCTGTAAGCACCGAAAGTGGTGTTCGGCCACGAAGTGGGTATCCAGGACCCCAGTGTCCCTCGTTATGATAAAACAGAGGTACCTGCCAAAAATCGGAGGAATCGGAGATGGTTGGGTGGTCCCGAACCGAGGCACACGGCCTAACGGCTCCGAAAACCGGGAACCGGGCTCCGAAATGGGCAAAATGGCCTACGGCCACAAAAATTAGCCCACGGCCACTGAGAGATGATCTGCTAGACCTCTCCCTCCCCTCAGGAAGAAAAACAGAGAAAACCAAGTCTGGTTCGCAAACCGAGGCAAGGCACAGAAGAGAGTTCGGAAGTCCGGAGGCAGGGCGCACGGCCGCGACTCTGAGACTTCTGAACGAGCACAATATGCAACATCACCGAGCGCTCAATCGGTGACGTCTGAGTCTTAAGGTCGGTCAAAAATGGGGTGTCTACACATACATTCATGAATCAAGGGTGAGAATATCAATATGAAATGATGACGAGAGACGAGAGTTCAACACCGACAATGAAGATTAACACCAGTGAAGATGGAGGCCGAATAAAACACTCCGCTAACGATTTGAAACAACGAGACGACGAGACGAGACATGATGAGAGTTCAACACCAACTATAGAGATCAACACCGACGAAGATAGAGGCCGAATGAAACCTCCACCGGCGATGAAGATCAAGACCAACGGAGATAGTTTCTGTTCTAAAGATTGTGGGAGTTTTTGTTATGTGTAGTGATGAAGAAGAAGAGTTTTTGGTCTGCGTGATAATGTGTATTCAAATAGTTAGTGGTGTGTTAATATAAGATTAGTAGTGAAAAGTTAATGTGTGAAATAAGATATTTTTAAACCCTTAAAATTATTGTGTGTGCGTACTAAATATGTGCACTGACAGTATTAGTGGTGTATAAATAAAATCGCCCATTGACCTTGTTTGGCAAAGGCTAAAATTCAGAAACAGACAAAATAGACTAAAATAGTCAATAAGACAAAATGTTAAATCAAATCGTTAATAATTTCACTTTTTCTCTCACAAATATCACATTCAACTACAAAAAAATCTAACCATCTTTCCAAACACAAAAATTTTAGCCTGCTAAAATGGCCTACTAAAATAGCCACCTTCCCAAACAAGGCCATTATAAATAGACCATTTTGAGACTTGTTTAAAATATGAATTGGCCCCCTACAATTTGAAAAATTACAAATACCCCTTGTTAGAATTTAATAGAATTAATTAAAAAAATGAAATTCCTAACTACTCTCCTATATAATGATAAAATTACCTGAATTATAATTGAAACAAGTTTCTAACAACATTAGAAACTATTAATTGATTTGATGATTTATTAATAAAAGAAGCCATTTGTTATGAAATTAGAAACTTCAAAGGGTATGATGTAATTTCCATAACTATAGAGGACAAATCATATTTTAAACAAATCTCATAAATGTATTTATAATTTAACCAAAATTTTAATTAATTGATAAAAATGCTCTTATATCCAACAACTCAGCCTAGATAAAAAAAGGATCGATAAATGGTTCCAATTGGTTATGTCGAAATTTAAATTTTCATCTATTGTCCATAAATAAATAAATAAATAAAATAAAATAAATCAATGGTTGGAACTTTAGGTAGTGTTTTATTTATTGGAATGAAGTGAAATAGAATAATTATCCCATCAAAATTTTCATTCTCGTGTTTGATTGATTACAAAAATATATTACAAGTGAAATTATTATTTATTATTGTAATTAAATGATCATTCTATAAGAAAATTTAAGAAACGACCATTCGCATTCCATCTCGTTTCAGCTAACCAAATTATAGTGAAGATGTTGAAAGGAAAACAAAATTCGTTGGGAAAATGACTTATTTAGTTGTTTTTTGCATTTGTTACTAAATTATATATAAGGTGAAAAAAAATTGAAGTATTGACGAATAAATTTTTTAAATTTTTACAAATATATATACATAATAAAATAAAAATAAATCTGAACCTTTTTTTTATATATAATTTTTGATTTTTAAAATTGTTAACTTTTTAACAAAATTCCTTCATTTTCAAACGCAGTGTAATAAAATGCCTCATCCTAATTCATATAAGAAATCATATTAGAGCATCTCCATCAAATTAGTTAAAATTTTATTGTATTTTGACTTAAAATTTTTTATTTTTTTATTTTTTATTTTGACTATACACTTTTTTAAATATATTATCTAACATATTCTCTATTCTTTTTTATATATTATTTAAATATTATTTCTCTTCATTTTAATTTAGAATTATTTTTTATAAATTCAACACAACTAATTTCAAATTATGAAAATTGTATTATTTTAATATTTGACTAAGTAAAATCACCAGCTACATTTATTGAGTTAAAACCATCAAAACTAAAATGACTAACTTGATAGCTAATTTGATGGAGATGAATTTTAGTGATTTACTGTAACGCCCTCAAAATAATACATAAAACCCTACATCCTTGACATGTATAGACATAAGAGAATAAAGCATAATTCCATTCATCAGAGTATTAAGTACAAAAGTATTACATGTTGACATCAAAAGTAAATGCCCTACGGGCTTATAACTTTCCAAGTCAACACTTGGGTACAACAAAAGAAGAGTTCTAACTCTTTATACAAAATAAGCCCTTGGCTTGAATTTACATGTAATACCAAAAAGAAAATAACAAAAGATCCTTCAGCCTCTATGCCTCTCAAGCTACATTCTTCGAGGTGGCATATCACCTGAACCTGAAAATGATGTCCTATATAGGGTGAGTCAATGCCCAATAGAGATATACTAAACCAATTATGAGAAATAACTAAAACATTAGCATTCTATAGATGGTTAACACTTATAAACCAACTTATAACACTTTTCAATTCAACAATAGATACATTCATTTTTCATTCCACTTTCCTTCACTTAAACAACTTTGATTCATAAACATGGCTCAGAACCTGGCCAAACAATTAAATGAGACTATAACTCATATTAAAACACTTCCTTTACTCACAATTTACATGAGACTACAACTCATATCAAGACACTTCCATACTTCAATTACCAATGGAGTCCATCCCTTATCTCCTCCCAAACAGGTTTGAGAGTCCATCCCCTATCTCCTCCCAAACCATGGAGTACATCCCCTATCTTCTCCCATACAACATACATATACAATGTATTTGACCACTTATCATATGCAATGATCAATCAATACACATATTCGATGTATTATTCCAACCGTCATATTCAATGACATATTCACTGTGATTAGTTTCAGTTTTCCCTAATCAACATACAGTGTCTACAACAACCAAGACTATCCTCCACCAATAGCCCAAAGCAGTTATCTCTAAACTGATAATAAATGCATCAAACAGATAAAATGCCAACATTCTCATGGGTGAGTGATTCATTTATCCAACCACACCATTCAATTCCATAATTTCCCAATTTCATGATTTTCAACTCAATTTCATAATTCCATATGTTTCCCAAATTAATTATGCAAATTAATTTATCGCATTAATTAGGACATTTTTCCCTTTTCTCAAATATTGATCCTAAGACCAAATTTCACCAATTTGACTCACAAACTCATATTCCCAAAGCCTTATATGCAAATGGAGCTTTAAAACACAAAACCCCTCTTTTATAAATTACAAATCAAGCCCTAACTTTTTCCAAAATTACCCAACAACACCATCTATACAAAATACATAAAATTTATGTCAAAACTCATAGAATGGAGTAGGTTATCCCTACCTCAAATTTCGGAGCTCAAATGAGAAGAAGGACAAAGCTCAAGATGCTCCAAACTCAAAGATTCTCGGATCAAACGAAGCCCACACCGAGTTCTAACTTTTATTCAAAGGAAATAGTGTAGGAGGACCCTAGATCAAGAGTTCTAGTAGAGAGAAGTGGTGGTTTAGAGAGAGAGGCAGTCGTTCTAGGGTTTGAGAGAAAGAAAAGAGATGAAAAAGTGAAGGAGAAACAAGCTGCTGCAACTGATATATTCGATCCTTTTAGCCTGCTGTAGCTCAACTTTTCGTGCCCTCTCTCGAAAGACGAATAAGCCCTACAGTATCGGACTCCTGCAGTTCTAAATTTGATTCCACAAGTGCAATGTGAAATAGATAATCACTAAAGAGTCCCAATCCAGCAAATCTTTTGAAAAATCGATTTTGAATAAAAAAAAATGTCAAAAATGGACTGCTTTACCAGATGCAGAGTCGCCACCTAAATATTTTTTGGAAAAATTTAGGAAATCCATGACTCATGCAAAAGGCCATGTGTCCATCATCACCAAGATTGTCTCGGCTCGAGAACTTAGGTACGAGAGGAGAAGGTCATGAATTCAGTAGCCCGGCTCGCCCAATCAAATATCGGCATCTACTAATCATGATATGAATCTTATCTACATTATATGCTCTTTTTCCAGTTTATTAGGCTAGCATTACTATGTGATGTGCACACACACAAGTATAGACTAACTTGTAAGAATTGGAACACTTGATCTCATGTTTGTTTTAAAAATTGTTTTGAAATATGTGCCACTTGAAAAAGTGATCGCATATAAACATTATTCAAATTATTCTAATTCAAGCAATTAGCCTTCATCCACAGGCATTCAAACGGTTATAGCACTTAAGCAATTAGCCTCATGGCAAGCATGCTAGACATGGCAACAATCACACTCATGTAATATGCTAAAGCGAGTAAAGGTTCATCTAGTACTTCAAGCCAAAAAGAAATGATAAAGTTAGAAAGATGCATGATCTTAACTAGGCAATATGACTAATGTAACACATGCAATATGTAATTACTAGGCTCGACTACTTAACACGATATGTGAAGCAATTTGATAGCATGCGGTCTAAGCACGTATTCAAAGAAACACTAAACTAACAATGCAAGTTAGAATAATGAACCAAGCTTCGGTGCATGCAAAACAAGTGGATGCAAGCATGGAGTATGCTAAACAAAACATGATGTCTCTAAACTAACCATCATAAGCTAGTAAATAAAAGGGAGAAAGATGTAGGGTTGAAAGACATACACATTATTACAACATTGCGCTCTCACGAAGGAGAGTCCGAATGAACTAACTAGCTAGCTAATTAAAGCTAAACTAATTAATTAACTATTACAAAACAAAATGAATAAATAGCTAAACTACTTAACTAATTATTACAAACCGAAGTAATTAACTATTCTGGCTAATAATTACAACACAAGACAAATTAGCTATTCTAACTAATTACTAACAAAACCACTATTTTAAGCACAATGCTAATATTGTTACAACACGGATCCCGAGGTTCGATGGAATGCCCATGCATGAATACGGTTTCCACCCGAAAAAGCCACTGTTTTTGCTGCTGAATGCCTCTATTGCACAGTAGAACACTTGCATTTATTTCCACCTCCTGACTAACTCTGTTCTACTGAGGGAGTACACTGCTAGATTTTGCAATTGTGGCCGGCAATTGGCCTGCCGTCCACTGATGGTGGCCGCCGGCCACTGATGACTGAACTTCCCTGCTACAACTGAGAGCAAATAGAGCAGAAACAGTGTATTCTCAAGGGTTTGTTTGCACAATTTACCCCTCCATATCATGAATAGCTCAAAGGAGTAGTAAACTTGGTTCACAAACCACCAATTGATGCAATTTCATTGCATGATAGCTTATGAACCAAGGTGTGCAAGTTCAATAAATGCAATAAAACAAGACTCTCAAAACCACCTCCCTATCATGAAAGATCAAGGGAAGTAGTTGACAATGAATCTTGAACAACTTTCATCACTAATAAGTATGAAATGACTCAAGACCCAAGGGTTCAATTAACGTCCAATTGAACCCAAACAAGTTATTATCTTGCACCTTTTTTTAGTCTCAATTTTATTATTTCATTTTAGTTTATCAACCATTCTTTAATCAATTGAGTCCAAAAGTGAATTTAAGTCCTCTAATGGAATGAGGGCTCAAACCAAGTGTTGCATTGGGTATGAAAGAGACATCATACCGTTAGTAAGGAACCCCCAAATGGATTAAACCATTAAGCATGACATCTCAATCTCATGTTTAAACAAACAAGTCGTTTGAAACCACTTTCAAAGCAAATAAAAAGCCAAGAAAGGAGGGGGGTTGCAAAGGTGATTAAGAGTTATTACAAGTATGGAAAGCCATAAATAAATGCAATCAACTCAAATAAGATGGTATCTAAGGCCTAAAACACCAAACTTATGAGGACAATTATACTACAAGCATGCAATATAAGGCTCAAATGCAATGAACACTTAAAGATAGTCCTAAAATAGTCTAAAAACAGTCCTAAAATAGTCTAAAAACAGTCCTAAAACATGCTGAAATTAAGACAAAAATGGCTAGATTAATAAGCTAAAACATGGATCATGCTGGGCTAGTAAGCAAAACATAAGGAAAGGAGGCTAAACCTTCCAATTTTGGACTTCAAACCATGGTTTTAGCTACTAAAATAACTCTAAAAACAAGTGTTTAAAAGCTCAAAAAAAGATAGTGCAAAGGTGGGAAACACAAGGGAAAAGGCCTTGAGAGAAAGGTATAAAGAAGGGTGAGCCACCCCTCAACCTTTATTGGCCTTAAAACCCAAGTTTCAGCCCAAACATGCAGAATTTTTATAGCCCAAAAACAGTTGGAAAATAGCAAGAAAAAGAATAAATACAACAAGTAAAGAGACAAAGCTTTATATCTCTTGAAGAGAAGAACCAATTCCAAGCAATAAACCATGGCAAACACACCCTCAAGAGCTCAAACAAAGCTCAAAGACACCTCAACTCAAAGATGGAGAGGTTTGGTTAAGAGTGTATAGGCAAAGGTGAAGAGTGTATAGGCAAAGGTTAAGAAATTTGCAAGAAAGAGAGAGAATTGTAGAGAGAGGAAAAATTTTGCTTTAAAATTTTTCTAACCCCATGGCAAGAAGAGAGGTCCTCTATATAGAAAACCAAGCAAATCCCTCATAAACATCCAGTCATACATGTGGGAGTAGATGCATACATCTGTGCAAACAGCTAGCACAGTTGTCACAAAATATTTGCAAAACACATTGGTGACCGGCCGGCCGGCCATCACTAGTGGCCGGCAACCAGAAGTGATGGCCGGCAGCCCAAAGCCGTGGCCGGCAGGCCACCAGGGGTTGCAGGCTTGAAGATCACCGGGTTTGGTCTAAAATAGGGCAACAGGGGTGCAAGCTTTGGAAAGCTCAAAGCTATGGCGTTCCGCTGAGGACTTCGAATACTTGACAAACATATGCACTCATCATTGGGTGTGTAAGAGATGACGTCCAAGTCGTAAGGGCCGTCAAAAATGGGGTGTCTACATTTGCATGATATGGTTTCCTAACTTCTTGTCAGTATTATTCTTGAATTCTTTTCAGGGTGACGGCAATTTTTCAAATATTGCCACTACTTGGAAAGATTCACTGAGAATCACTCCTTCCACATGTATGCCATGGAGAATTAATTGGAGATCTTGAACCTAGCTAATAACCATCTTGGAATCCATAATTTTAAAATCCAGAAAATGGTCGATAACTAATTTCTTTGTACCGGCATCCTCTGTCTTATATTTCAGATCTAGAGATTCCCACAGTTCTTTTTCAATCCTTTTGACACTATACACATTGTACAGTGTATTGTCCAACCCATTGTGTAACTGTAACATGCCCGGGGGGTACCCGCGCGCGTTAAACAGTTCGGACTCCCGAGATCTCTTTGATCTCAAGTTTCACGAGTGCAATGTGAAACGTAGATGAGAGTCCAGATTTGGCAACTTTTATTGAAAATCCATTTTATTGCAATTTTGTCAAAAATGGACTGCATCATCAGATCTCAGAGTTGCCACCTAATATTTTGGGAAATTAGGAAACCCATGACTCGGTGCCAAAGGCCACTGTTCGTCGTAACCAAGGATGCTTGGCTCGGAACCTTAGGTATGAGAAGGGAAGGTCAATAATGAGCACCCCCACTTACCCGATCAAAAGATCGGCCTCTACTAAACCATGATATGACTTTTATTTTCTTTATATGTTTATGTTCTGATTATTTTAGTAAATCCTAGAATTTACTATGTGAAGCATACAAGTATAGACTAGTTTGCTCAAATTGGAACAATTCAACTTCATGTTTATTTTTCGAAAAGGGTTTGAATTTGCCACTTGACAAAGTGGGCTTAAAGTTTGTGAATTTGCCACTACAAAGTGGGCTTAAAACGTACAATCGTTGAATCATTCCAATTCAGGCAACAAGCCTTCATCCACAGGCATTCAAACAGTTTATCATTTAATCAAGTAGCCTCATGGTAGGATGCTAAACATAATAAGAAAATCACACACAAATGGGATGCTAAAGCATAAAAACTCACAAATTTACCGACGTCCCTCGAACGACTACAAAACAAAAGTTAGTAAAATATGCATGATCTTATATACAGAATCCTAATGCAATTCACTCATGAGATGCACTAAAGATTCGGTTTCTAAAATATGGCATGCGAATCATCTCAATAACATGAGGTAGCGCATAGAATCACAGAAGAATTGATTAAATCCACACATGTAAATATAGCCGAATTTTAATGCATGAGACATAAATGTAAAGCATGGATATGCATGACATGTCAAGATATATACATACACACAGTTAGGGAAAGCGATAAAAGAATAGGATAGAAAGAAGCGGGGTGGGAGAATTATTACAACACGTTGAATATTACAAATCCAAATGAGGGAGAGATAAAATAAAATAAAATCCTCACAAACACTCAAAATAAAATAAAATAAAATAAAATCTTCCATCCAGCAGACTTGCACACCTCAGCCCATGTACTCAATTCATCTTCAATGGAGGGCCCTGCCACTTCAACATAAACATTCATAACAATCCTATGTGAACCCAACAGAAACATTTTTTTTTTTTTTAAAAACAAACATTTTTATTACCCACAACCCACATCCACGAACATCCACTTATCTTTCTACTTCACCTTTTCTCTTCTCTAAAATAATTCACTCATCCCCCATGAACCACACTTCCCTCACCATTTTCTCTCTCTAGACACCCCTTTTTTTTATTTTACACCCATGAACCATCCTCACAAACCAAACACCCACTTACCACCTTTTCTCTCTCTAAGCCGAGAGAGAGAGAGAGGGGTTTGTGGGTGTGTGCCCGTGTATTGTCATGCATGGGTCTCTAAAGAGAGAGAGAGAGAGTGCCGTGGGTGTGTGGGTGTGTGTTATGCATGGGTGTGTGCATGGGTCTCTAGAGAGAGAGAGAGTGCCGTGTATGTCTTGTGATGCTGGATGTGTGTTATTCCCGTGCATGCATGGTGGTGGTGTGCCTCTCCCCGCCGTTGTGTGTGTGTGCAGTGGTGTGTGATGCCTGTGTATGGACTGCTGCCGTGTGTGTGTGTTGTGTATGTGGGTTTGGTGTGTCAGCGGGGAGAGAGAGAGAGAGAGAGGTGCCGAGGTGGGTTTGGTGTGTCATCGGGGAGAGAGAGAGAGAGAGGTGCCGAGGTGGGTTTGGTGTGTCATCGGGGAGAGAGAGAGAGGGAGGTGGCGAGGTGGGTTAGGTGGCTGGGTTGGTGATGTGTGTGTTCCGTGTATCTGTGAGTGGTCGTGTGGTGTGTGTGTTGATGCTGGGCCGAGAGGGAGGGTGAAGTTGGTGGGTGTGTGTGTGTATCTCTCTCTTCCTCCCTCTACCCGTGTGTTCATTGTAGAGAGAGAGTGAGAGGCATGGCAGTGTGCATGGTGTGGGTTTGTGAAGCTAAGTGTGAATCATGTGTTTGAGCTGCTGGGTCTGTGTTTGTGTGGAGTGTGGTGTGGAGTGCATGTGGGTTTGGACTGCTGCCGTGTATCAGTCCATGTGTGTGGGTGTGTTTGTGCATATGGGTTTCTGGTGTGTTTGGTGAAGATGTGCCGTGGGTGTGCTGGGTCTGCCCCTGTGTGTTTAGAGAGCGCCCCGCCCGTTGTGCTTGTGTGTGCCCTGGGTTTTAAAGAGAGAGAGAGGAGAGTGAATTGGGTGTATCTCTATTTCTCTCTCCCGTGTGTGTGTGATGATTGTGTATGGTGGGTAGTGAGTGTGTGATGAGTGTGTGTTGTCTGCCCTTTTCTCCCTCCACTAGTGTATCCCTTCCCCTCTCCTTTATTTTTTCATGGCTTATTCTTCTCCCCCACCAAAACAAGCACCATTATCTTTCTTGACCATTCCCCTCCATCATCATATATTCCCTGACCCCCCCTCCATTTTCTTTTCTTTTTTTATTTTTTATTTTATATTTTTTTGTTTTTTTAATTTTCTTTTGTTTATTTTTTTATTTTCTTTTGTTTTAAAAATAGTTATCAATTTATATAAAACACACTTAAAAAATACACACACACCTAATTTAATATGTACACACACATAAAATTATAAAATACTACAAATTAACAAAATATTAGTGATGGCCAAAATAGGTGAGGTTTGGAATTTAAATTTTCAATTTGATTTTTCTGGTGAGGATGGTCAAAATAAAATGCCCAAGTCTTACGGCCGGTCAAAATGTGGTGTCTACAGTAACGCCCCCAAAAAATACAGTAAACCCAATCTTTAAAGCAGAAGAATAATAGAAATAATCTACTTTCATTCATCAGAGTTCGTTTATAAAAGTTAACACATGCGGTATACATTCACAAATGTTTATCCTGAATCTACAGCATGTGTTACAATGTTAAGAGAATTAAAACTAAACATATAGTCAGATGCCCTAAGTGATGCTAAGGCATAGTGGGGTGCAAGGCTTGGCAACACAGGTTCGAATCTTGGGACAACCCAGCAGAGGCAAATTTTTAATTACAACAAACAAGTTAAAGGATGTCATGTAAACGTGGAGGCTGGATCCCGGTGTTGAAGTACAGAGGGAAACCAGAAGCAGGGAGGAACATGGCTAGTCCGGAAATCTTTACAGTTTTTGTGGATAATCTACCTTCCTCCATGGATCCCAAAGGTCTGTTTAATCTCTTCCGGAAGTTTGGAGTTGTAAAAGATGTATTCATACCGCAAAAGAGACGACGAATCACCAACTCAAGGTTTGGCTTTGTAAGATATAGTTGTGAAGTAGCAGCTCAGGTGGCAGTGCAAAAAGGTCATGGTCTTTGGGTGGATGATAAGAAGTTAGGAGTGAAATTCGCTGAGTTTCAAAGAAACAGAGAGCACGGGCAGACTCAATTTCAACCACCAAAGCATCCAACATACAGAGTAGAGGTTAGGAGAGGACCAAATTCTTCTACTAATAAGCAGTCTTTTGCGGAAGCAGTGAAAGGCACTAGGTTACTGAGCAGTGGCCCTGTTTCAATCAAGGCGGAGGAGTTCGGCAATGGGTGGCTCTATGAGAGTGTGGTAGTTCGCCTGAAAGCCAGTTATGTTAACATTAGCCTGAAGGTAGAGCTTGAAGAAAGAGGTTTAGAAGGGATTGCAGTTAGGAAATGTGGAGGCAGAGATGTGTTGTTATCATTCAAGACCAAGGAGGAACGGGAGATAAAAATGAAAGCCGTAACAAATATTGTTGAAGATTGGTGTGAACTCATCACCCAATGGCAGCCAGACCTCGTCCTGGAACCGGAAAGGCTAGTATGGATTACCTGCTATGGCGTTCCATTACATTTATGGAACAAGTCCAATTTTGTTAAGATTGGAAGTTTATGGGGAGAAGTTTTGGAAGGGGAAGAAGGTATTCCTCAGTTTGTTGACTGTGGTAAGCTCAGGATCTTAACCAAATACTTGGAGCCTATCAATAAGGTCATCCATTTGGAGACTAATCAGTTTTCTTACCCAGTGCGAGTATTGGAAGACCAGTCAGGTGTGGCAAAAACTGTCAAGCAATACTGCAGGTGTTCGTCACCTCAAGATGTGGAGGAACATCACAGCTCTAATGAGGTTAGAGGTTCTGAAGAGAATTTGGACTTCAACCGAGTTGCGAAGCCAACTCAGAGCCATGTTGACGAGTTAACTCGGCACTTAGATGGTGGTTCAGCTCAACGTGGGGATGTAAGTGGAGCAGTGGCGGACAAAGGGGATCTTTCGGAATGTGATACAACAGTGGCAGAGACCTGCAGCATGATGGGTAAGGACCTCGAGACACTAACCTGCAAAGCATTGGTAGCTGTTAACTCAGCTTTTAATGGCACAAGGGCTGCTGTCCAAGGGCATGAGGGGCAAGTCTACACGCCGGGTTATATGAGAAGTTTGACTGGTTCAAGTCTAAAGAGGCCTGGTATAAGTTTGGAAGTGGTACTGGGCCATCATAACTTGAATTATAAATTGGTTGAACCGGATAAAGGGCCCAATGGGCCGGTGTTATACGATGCCCATTTAAATAACATGGCAATGGATGTTGGGCCTGTCACCAGAGAGTCCAGTGTTTCCCAGGTTCAGACTCAGGTTGCTAATCAAATTCCCAAGTCTGCTGCCGTGAAAGGTAAAGGTAAGGAGGAAGCTAATAGTAAAAGGAAGACCACCTGCACTCGATCACAAAAAGGACTCTTAGGTTTGGATAAGAGAGCCGGCCAGATGGGTGCCTCCACAAGCAAATCAGTCCCGAAACGATCTCTGTTTAGAGCATCTCTTGCTGAAGCTTCACTGTTAGCTTTAACTGAGAAAGGAGGGGAACGAAGTCAGCATATTTTGGATGAGGCACAAGCTTGTTTGCAGATGGGAAAGTTGCTGGGTGTGGATATGTTGGGTAAGGAAAATGAGGTTCTCAATAAAATAGTGGAGCTTGAAGTCAAAGATATATGCAAGATGGATAGGGGTAATGGGGCAGTAGACTAACATGTATCCTTTGAAGGAGTTTATTCGGAGTTTTGATATGTTCTTATGAAGATGCTTTCTTGGAATATTAGAGGAATTGGTAGGCAGGTTAAGAGGGGGAAAATAAGGAATATTCTGAAGGAAAGAAATGTGGATGTAGCCTTTTTTCAAGAAACTAAAAAATCTGTAGTTGCTGATACGGATGTCAGAGCTATGTGGGCTAGAAACAAAATGGAGTACACTGTTGTGGACTCTGACGGCCTAGCTGGTGGTCTTCTTTGCATATGGGATCCGGAGGTTTTTCAACTTAAGGACTGCTGTTGCACAAGAAGATTCATCCTCCTCTCTGGTACTTTCTTTAATTCTTTTGAATGTGTTTTACTTAATATTTACGCTCCAAATGAGGTGGGAAATAGGGCCAAATTGTGGGATTGCTTATTAAAGCTAAAAATGGAGTTTCCTAATCCTTGGTGTTTATGTGGAGATTTCAATGAGATAAAGAGCGTAGGTGAAAGGAAGGGTTGCTTTAGAAGTGATAAAGGCATGAGAGAGTTCAATGAATTTATCGAACATTGTGAAGTTGATGATATACCATTACTTGGCAGAAAATTCACCTGGTGTAACTCAATAGCAGGGGATAAGTGGAGTAGAATTGATAGGGTGTTAGTGGATCCCAAATGGTTGGAGGTGTTTAATTTAAAGCTTTGGGGCCTTCCTAGGCTCATTTCTGATCATTGTCCTCTATTGCTAATGGAGGATGAAAGAGACTGGGGTCCTAAGCCTTTCAGAATCATAAATGCTTGGAGTTTACATCCTTGCTTTCCAGCCGTTGTGGAGAAGACCTGGAAAGAGGCAGCAGTTGAAGGTTGGGCTGGCTTTGTCCTCCTCAAAAAACTTAAAATTCTGAAGCTAGAGCTAAAGGCTTGGCATAAAGAGGTTTTTGGTAGTGTGACTGTGAAGTTGAAGGAAGCTGAAGAGGATCTGCACTCTCTGGACTTAGCTGCTGAATCCAGAGATTTGGATGAGGCAGAAAGAGCAAGAAGTAGATTACTCAGAGATCAGGTGTGGAGGCTTAGCAAAATGGTTGAATGGTTGTGGTTGCAAAAATCAAGACTCAGTTGGAACTTGAAAGGGGATAGAAATACTAGATTTTTTCATGTTATTGCCAAGGGTAGGCAAAGTAGAAATGCGATCTCTTCCTTATCTGTTGGGGCTAATGTGTTGGAAGATCCTACTCAGATTAAGAATGAAGTCTTTGATCACTTTAGCAAGCACTACACAGAGGATTGGAGTGGTAGACCTAAGCTTGGTGGCAATTTTAAATCAGCCCAAGATTGTCCTGGTTTTGACCGGCTGGAAGCAGGTTTTTCCGAGGAAGAAATTAGGGCTGCAGTGAAGGATTGTGACGGAAACAAGACCCCTGGGCCAGATGGCTTCAACTTGGCCTATTTCCAAAAATTTTGGTTATTGATGAAATCTGATTTACTGAAGTTTTTTAAGGAATTCCATAGGCATGGTAGGTTGGTGTTGGGTCTTAATAGCTCTTTTATTTCTCTAATCCCAAAGGTTGAAAATCCAGTGGGGCTTGGAGACTATAGACCTATCAGCCTAGTGGGTTCAGTCTACAAAGTCCTTGCAAAAGTGTTGGCTAGTAGGCTTAAAAGAGTGCTTCCCCATATCATCAGCGTTACTCAATCAGCCTTCATAGGTGGAAGAAACATTCTGGATGGCGTGCTTATTGCAAATGAGGTGGTTGATGGCTGGAGAAAAACCAAAAAGAGAGGCCTGATTATTAAGCTTGATTTTGAAAAGGCTTTCGACTCTGTTAATTGGGGCTTCTTATCATCCATGCTCATCAATTTTGGGTTTGGTTCAAAATGGGTTAGTTGGATAAAAGAATGTGTGACTACAGCAAAACTTTCTGTGTTGGTTAATGGTTCACCAACTGAGGAATTTTGCCCTCAGAAGGGCCTAAGGCAAGGCGACCCCCTGTCCCCTCTTCTGTTTAATGTAGCAGCTGAGGGTCTTAACATCCTTATGTCAAGAGCAAAGCAGTTGGGCCTGATTAAAGGAGTTTCGATTGGTTCTAATGGGAGGCAGTTAACTCATTTACAATTTGCAGATGATTCCATATTATTTCTGTGAAGCTATGGAGATGGAGGTGTGCAATATTAAGAGGGTCTTAAGGTGCTTTGAACTGATTTCAGGGCTGAAAATAAACTATCATAAGAGTCAGGTGTGTGGTATTAATGTTCCTGAAGAATCCTTATCTAGTTTTGCCTTAAAGCTGCATTGTAATTCTAAGGCTCTCCCTATGAAGTATTTGGGATTGCCTTTGGGGGCCAATCCAAATAAGAAGGCAACTTGGAAACCAGTTCTTGATAAATAAATTTTTCGTCCGCAAGATTAGCACCCATATATACATGAGATTTCGAGACTTTCACTCTTGACACTCTGGCCAACTTAATTTCAATAGAGTCCATCCCCTATTTCCTCCCAAATAATGGAGTACATCCCTTTTCTCCTCCCAAACAATGGAGTACATCCCCTTTCTCATCCCAAACAATGGATTACATCCCTTTGCTCCTCCTAAACGTCATACATATACAATGTATTTAAAGCATAGTCATATTCAATGACAACCAACATTAGATTAGTTCAATTTACCTAATCCTTATGCAATTTCTACAACAATCATAGTTATCCTCCACCGATAGCCCAATATAGATATTTCTAAACAGATATACAATCTTCTCAATAGATAAATTATTCAAATTTTCATGGGTGGAGATCACACGTGTCCAACTCCACCATTCATATCAATACTCATCCAATTTCACATTACTAATGCCAATTTCAGTTATTTATACAAAATAACAATTTGACCCAATTAGGGCAAAACTCTCCCTTTTCCAAATATCAACCCAAGTATCAAAATCAACAAATTTGACACAATATAACGTCATATTCAAACTCCTTACCCATTTATTTCACATTCACCAAAAACCCCTCTTTTTATTTCACACTCAAACCCTAGGTTTGTTCAAACTACTCCCAAATCCCACCATTTGTATACAACGACAAATAACTAAGCTAAAAACCATATGAAAGTATAGAAATCCCTACCTCAAAGAGAAAAGATGAGCCAAGCAAGAGTGAAACTCCAAGGACATCAAAACCTACTTCTACTCGGATCAAAACGGAGCTCTTGAGAAGCTCTACCTTTTTCTCAAAGGCACTAGGGTGAAGATCCCAATGGATCTAGGTGAAATAGTAGAGAGAATGTGAGTTTTAGAGAGAGAAACTCAAGATCTAGGTTTTTGGAAAGTTTTAGAGAGAGAGAGGAATGAAAAAGTGATATAAAATGTCGTCTTCATGGACTATTATATACGCAGTCTGCTCAAGCGTGAAAAGTGACGCTCGAGCGTCAGACACATTGTTCTGCTCGAGCGCAAGAAATGACGCTCGAGCGTAGAATACACACTTCCAGAAGTTTTCCAGACGAAGGACATCACTCGAGCGCAAGATTGGGTGCTCAAGCGGCCACCCGCTCGAGCGTAGAATACATTCCTCTAGTATTTGCAAATCTGCAAAAGTACTGAGAGTTTGCAAAGCCCGCTCGAGCGGAGGAGCAAAAATCTGGGCAACAAAGGTTTGGAAAAACAAGCAACTAACCTGTTCCAAACACACAACTACAATCCAAATGACCAATCTAAGGAACAACAAGGAGAATAAGAGATGGACAACAGCATTGAACCATGAAACTCGAGTTCAGAATATAATAAAATGTCAGGTCAAAACCGGAGTCACTAGACATTGAGGATATAATTCGGACATAGAAAATCACCATGCTTCCATGCATCAACTGCGGCAATCACTTGCCGATCAGTTTCTTCCTCGTTCAATGCCAACACTTTTTCATGAGTGAAGCAAGCCAAATTCAATATAGTAAGATAAAACATCATCTTTTGCTGCCATCGTTTAAAATCATTTCCATTGAATTTTTCTGATTTCTCCCCATGATTTACCGGTACCGCCGGAGTCATCACTGGCACAACAGGTGAGGGGGTCGGAGTACGAACAGTCTCATTACTATTTGTTTCAGTAGTCATATTTCTAACGAAATAATAACGCACCAATCACAAATTTGTACAGAACATAATTTACACACAAAATATATAGAAAAATATTTTGTAACAAAACTTCATTGATAAATAGTATATGACTACTATGTTATCAAACAAATCATTAAACAATAAATTATTACTATTTAAGAAATTAAACGGTATATGACTACCACTTAATTTTCCAAAACAAAATATTCTTTTGTCTAACACACAAATAAAAAAAAAAAAAAAAAAAAAACAGAAATCTACTTTAAGAATGTAATCACCCAGTGGTTGTGTGTGTGTAATTTAAATGTATAAATAAAATAAACAATAAAACAAAAATAATTCAGAAATTAATTTAAAGAAATTTAACTATGAATTAATTGCTTACAGAAACTTTAAGTCGAGACTTGTATTAGACACAATCTCCTTAAAGTAGATTTCGCCCTCAAGAATTACTGGCGTCTACTTCCCAGGATGTAACGACTAATACTTGATTTGCAGCACTACAAACTTAAGTCTGGTGAACCAAAACTATACTGTAGCTCTCTTTCTCTTCCTAAGATTAAATGCTGGACGGATGCAGAAGACATGAGGACAAAAAAAGGAAAAAGAAGGAAGAAATGTTAAAGAAAATTGGATGGATTGAAATGTTGGAATGCCAGGCTATTTATAGCCAACCATGGACCTATTCGAGTAGGCCTTGGTGGCTGTTCGGACATGGCCGGAAAGATGTGACCGGAACAGAACCAGTTCGAAAATTAGGCGACTTGAAAATTCAGAAATTTGAATTTGAAAAATTGGTGCAAAATTTGAATTATTTCCGTAAGGAAACAGATTTTTTCCCGCAAGAATTTGAAAAAATTCAAACGAATTTTGTCTAAAAAATTAAAATTAAGACTCGACCGTAATCGAACAGACGGCAACAGTGGCCCACGAGAGGTGGTTTTGGGCCAACCCCACTTTGTCCATAACTCTCCTCACAAAACTTGGGGTGCCCATTGGGGCCTGTCTCAAGTATGGCAAGCTAGAGTATATATATTCATATAAATCTTTAAGCCTTTCCTATGTGGGATAAGTACATTTTACAAATGTGTAGGAAACCCACCTAAAGCCATTTCCACGAGCCTGAAAATGCACGTTGCATTCTCATTTATCCGGAAATTATTTTGAGCAACCAAATACATGATATTATTTACTATGTGGCATTAAACATGACCCAATTAGAAACGTTAAAAATTACGCTTCGGTCCTACCTTAATTAATACTCAAAGTTAGTAAAAAGTAAAATATTACAAAGCCATTTTCCAACATATTTTACACTACTTGTTAACTTAGACGTAATGTTAGACGTTACATTTTAATCCATAGACTACTTGGCTTTACATCTTTATTTTTAAAATACCGAGGAGCATATTACACATGAAGTAAATCTCTATTTTTAAATTACAAAGAAGCATGTTACTCACGAAGTAAATCATACAGGATAAAATAAAATCTCTCTTTTAATTTTTTATTTTTATTTTTATAAAAGGAATAGACATATGAGGTTTTGCCTTTAACTAATTCCCTTGGAGACGTTTATCATCACAATTTCACTTGAGTTTTGCATGTATGTTTGTTTGTTTATTTATTTATTTATTTTTTATTGAGAAAGTCTATTGTCCAAAAAACGGTTTATCCAAATTTTTTCAGGTAGTATGTTGTGAGGGTGACGATTGAATTGATATAGTATAGGATCTAAATATAAATGAATCTAAACCCTAAATTGATGCTTCTTAATAAATTCAAGGTAAACTTTCTCAATTCATAGTAAGACTGTTTATCATTTTACAATTAATTCTCAGTTTTAAAATTTGGATAAATTATTATATAGTATGTAAACTCAGTTCATCAAGGTTACGTTGGTTGCATGAACTCATCAAGCTTCCGTTGGCAACGGTCAACGGTCAACTGTCAAAGTCCGTCTTCTCTTGTTTGTTTATCTCATTTTTGACCAGTCAGAGAGAGGTTGATTTGAGGAAAAATATTCACTAATACTATGGCTGGTTTGAGATGGTTATGTTAGTAATTTTTTGACATTTTATAAAATTTTGTACAAAAAAATAAAAAGGATGAAATGATGTGATAATTTATAATAATTTTTTTTTTTGTTTAAAATAACTTATTGACAAGTGAAAACTAGAAAATTTTATCAAAATTTTTCTCAAAAAAATTAATATATGGTGGTCTAATTTAATCCAAGTTTAAATTTAGACCATACATGATCTTTCATGGTAAAAATTATGGATAATTAGATTTATCCAAAAATATTAGGTAGTCAATGGTGACTCCAATTTTTTTATTAATATGAAAAATCTTAATTTATATTATTATTATTATTTTGAAAAAAAAAATGCAAATTACATGTAATTTTAAAATTGTAGTCAACAAGATTCTATGTTTTAGAATTATCGCTTAATAGCTGAGAATGTTCATAGCAGGAGAGTAGGATTTGGATACCAATTCATATTGGATATATATATTTAAATAAAATAATAATAATAACATATGAATACTGATAAAAAAAAATAGTAATTAGATATTTCTAGTAAAATAAAAAGCCAACGAAAATCTAATGGACAAAAAATCAATTAAAGAAATGTTGTGCGCATGTGTAAAATTAAAATCCAACAAATTCAACTAAATTAGTTGTGCGCGTGCAAAATGTATCAGAAATTAACTTCCAATCAAATTTTAAAAAATACACTAAAAAACTATTTAAGATTGTCTTCAATTCGAATAGATCGTGAGGTATTATAATAATTTAAGGAAAATTTACCTATAAATCTTATGTTCTGAAAAGTTGAATCATTTAGTCCTAAAAGTTTTCTTATGCACCATTTAGTCCCATTTATACATCATCATCAAAACAACATCAAACACCATCCGATATTTTTGATGTTTGTGGATTTAATGTTCGAACATCAGATTCAGCCCTAGAACCACCGTCGCTCAGCCCTAGAACATCAGATTCATGTTTACCCAAGAAGTTTACATGTTTTTTCTCTCTCACCCAAAGAACATCCAATGTCCCAATTTCTTTTTCTCTCTCAACCCAAATCCCAATTCTACGCTACCAACAGATCCAAATCCAATAGGCTTCTTCGCATGAACTCTCTGAGTCACATGATAGTGGGATTGCTTCTTTTCAACTACCGACTCGGACCCATCAACAGAAAATGACGCTGTGGCGGTGTTGTGGTGGTGTTGATTGAAGCCTATAGCCTGAGGATCAGGATCGTCGCAGTCACCACCGTCGCTCAGCCTTAGAACCACCACCGCACAAATCCACCGCCGTAGCGAAACAACACAGCAGCAGATTCAGGACGTCATCAAGATGTTGCTTTGGTTCTCTCTCTGCGATTGTCGGTGGTTTTGAGAGGGAGAAGTCGTGGTGGTTATCCGTGAGGGTGTGGCGGTTTCCGATGAGAGTTTGGTGGTTTTCCGATGGGGGAGAGTGAGGGGAGTGGTCGGGGTGGGAGGACCCACACCAAGCCAATCTACTCCGCCACTCCGATTCAGTCCTCGGAGTCTACGAAGACACCGTCTACACCATGAATGTGGGTGATTCGCATTATGATCCTCTGTTCCCATTCGGGTTTGGTCTGACAACTCAACCTGTGAAGAATTGATATCGATGATTCACAATC
Organism: Camellia japonica; assembly: GCA_030407325.1. Lineage (NCBI taxonomy): Eukaryota > Viridiplantae > Streptophyta > Magnoliopsida > Ericales > Theaceae > Camellia > Camellia japonica. The sequence continues at coordinate 177,108,136 of JAPPVO010000031.1, forward strand.
GCATCTATTATCCTCTGCTCTGTTCTTGGAAAACTAATTGTTTTTAGTTGATTTGTAGAGAGAAATTGCCTTTTTGGGTTCTTCTTTTTGGGTTTTAACCTAAACCCACAAAGAAAAAAAAAAACAAATTGATCTTGTTGTTGTTGATGTTTTTGATGTTGTTGATGTTTGTTGATTTTTTTTTTTAGTGATGTTGGTGATGTAGTTGACGATGTTTTATGGTGTTTTTATGATGTTGTTTAGAATTTTGATAATGTTTTTTTAGTGATGTAGTTGATGTTTTGATGATGATGTTTGATGTTGTTTGATAATGATGTTGTGATGTTTGATGTCGTTTTGATGATGATGTTTGATGTTTTTATAATGATGTTGTGTTGTTTGATGTTGTTTTGATGATGATGATGTTGTTTTGATGTTGATGATGTTTGATGTTTAATGGTTATTAACATTGGGATAGGACCTAACGGTTCATAAGAAAATTCATAGGACCAAATGGGTTACAAGATACAATTTTGGGATTTATTGGTGCATCACCCATAATTTAATTGGTCCAATTTTTGGTTATTTCTATTAATTTGAGCTTTGAAAAATAACCTTCGAATAATGCTATATGTACCAATTAATGTACACATTAGTATACTAACAGATAATGTGACATCATTTATATGATTTTGGATATTTATAATTTGTATAATAAATATAGTTAATAATAATATCATAATACTAGTTGGTACATTACCGATAACCTATTAAGCAAGTAGATCTTTCGGTTTAATGACATTTACTATTTTTTTATACTAATTAATGTGTCATCTCATGCACATTCATTGCCATTGAATAATAGTAGAGGTTATGTAAGATGTTTTATATCAATAATTCTAAAGGTGTATATAAAAAGTTAAAATAGAAATTAAATGTGTATAATTAATTTCTTTCACATTATGTAATCTCTTGAATTATTGGTGATTAAATAATTAAAAATAAAAATGTATATGCACACAAAATTCGATAGGATAAAAGGATGTAATCATTTCACATGAGGTAGGACAAATTTCACACTCATGTGAGATGATTGTGTTTGATTTATTTATTTATTTTTTGAATAACTCAATATCCAGTAGGGGTCTAATTAAAATCGGAACAAAACTTTACATAAACTGACCCACAAAAATTAATTACACATAAGAAATTTTGAACCTAAAATGTTAGATATCTAATTCATGATATAAGGAGTATAAGGTCTCATGTTTGATTCTAATTCATTTATATGAAATAAAATAGTAAGCAATTCAACAATCAATTACACATTATTTTTATGTTAATGTTAGTATAAAAACATGATATACATGTGTAGTCCCAATTCAGCTCGTACTAAATTAACTACCTTGCTGACTCTTTATATTGGAGAAAAAAATCAAACACTTATCCTCTTTGAGAAAATATTATTCACAAACATATTTTATTAAATTTTTTAATCGTCACACACAAAAGTGATTTTACTTATATTTTAATATAAATCAATCCGAGAATTTTTTGTTAGTTATTTTAATATAAATCAACCACCATAACTAACTATATTATTCCATCAATATTACTATCTCTCGAAACTCATTTCCAATTGTTTTCCTAGTATTTTCCTGTTCTATTCACGTGACTTTCACTGATAAAAAATGTTATACAAATATGATCTCAGCCCACTAGAGCATCTCATCAGACTCAATAAATTTGAATTAAATTATAATTAAAAATTTACTTTTGTATTTTAATAAGTATTTTTTTTTACACACTTTATCAGGTTCTCTATTTTAAAATTTAATTTTATAAAATATTTATTTTTTATTGGGTGGTCGATCGGATGGATGATTGGCGGTCGACCACTTAGTGAAAATTGCCTAGTTTTGAGAGATATTAGCACTACAGGAAATGAGGCAATTAACGGCGTTTAATTAACGGCGTTTTATTAAACGTCACGTTTGCTAATTTTTAACGGCGTTTTGTAACCGTCGCATATTTTTTAAAACCAAAACGGCACCGTTTCTAATTGAAGGCGTTTAAAAGCGCCTCCGAATGCTGTAGGTACACGCGCCCCTTTATGAAACCCTTATTTTTGCATCTGAGTGCAAATTTCGCGCACATCTCTCTCTCTCTCTCTCAGCGACGAAGAAGACGGAGGATATCAATCGGCTGTTCTTGAAGCTTGAATATATAACACTGAGTCTTAGCTTGAATACGCACACATCTCTCTCTCTCTCTCAATCCTTATACGCACACATTTCTTCATCGAAGCTCCATCTGCACCTGCGATTTCGAAGATTCAGAGCGATTTCGAAGCGATTTCGAATATTCAGATCGATTTCGAGATTCAGAGCGATTTCGAAGCTCCATCGCCACCGTCATCTGCACCGGCGAGGTAGCGAGCTCCACCGTCTCTCTCTCTCTCTCTCTAGATCTATGAAATCAATGTTTTGAAGGCATTCTTACTTGAACCTCATTTGCAGAGATTCAGAGAGAGGCATTCTGACTTGATCCTCATTTACTAAACTTTAATCAATACTCTCTCTCTCTCTCTCTCTCTCTCTATTTCTTTCGAATTTTACTGCATGTATAACATTTGTATACATCAATATGTGTGTTTGTTGAATTGATCTGTTAGGTTCTTTTTTGAACTGAAAGAAACTTCTACACTAATTTTCATACGACAATTTGGATAAATAGGACACAATATTGGGCCAAAAAAGATGATAGTTCAACAAAAATTTAACCGTAATTGTGAATCAATATTCTGGAAATACATATTAGATCACTGAGCTACAAAACAAACATTTGTTTGCCTGTGTTCATGTAATTACCTATATATTCACCATTTACAAATGCAACCATTGGTGGCCAAGGTTTGCTATTTGTAGGACTGGGTTAATATCAGAATGCATTGGTAAGTCACGTCAATCAAAACGTATACTGCAAGATGAATTCAAAAAACATGTCAGATCTGTGGAAAGTTTAGAAAGAAAATTGTGAAAGTTGAGTAAGATATGATTACCTGGTGTTGTACCAAGCATAGTCTGAGGTATCTTTAGTCAAGCTATAGAGCTCCAATGGAGACTTGCTTTTTACTGGTAATTGGTGTATGTTTGGAATACTTTCTTGGGACATTTCCCATTTAAGATTTTGTGCATTGTTTGATGGACGGAAATTCCTTGCATAAATATGTGTAGGAAGCTGGGTGTCATTAGCAACATATGAAAACAAAAGTTTGAAGAGAGGACTATCATTACAAATTTTGGAAGTACAGATACACAGTTGAAGTGTGTGGGTTTTTTTTAGAAGGGCACAGTTGGGGTGTTAATTAGGCAGTTTGGGCAAATTAAAGTTTGAGTTTGAAATCTGACCATAAATGGGTCCAATTATAGTATGTTTTAAAATCTTAGCTGACAAGCAAATGGAAGTCAAGGTTTAGGGACTTCCAGACTTGTATTGAATAATCTAATCCTATATGCTACTAGTGTGTCTTGTTTTCGCTTTTTGTCATAATTGGCTTCTCATAACTAAGTATTATTATTTGGATTAAAGACCCAGGATAACAATGACATCTTAGCCTATTGGTTGTCCAATTCCTCGACTCTTCTGCTGCTACTCCAGGATAACAATGACATCTTAGCCTATTAGAGCAAGTGAAGTGCCATCTTGAAGAAAAGTCACCATTCCACCTTAGGAAATAAAACACGAATACTAAGAAATTGTTTTTTATTTTTTCATTTTTTGTTGCTTTTACACTGTCTTACATAAAGTCAGTATTCTACCTTGAGAAATAAGAGAAACATGCCAAGAAATTTGGGAGTTTAGATGTATAATATCCACACTTGATAGGGGGACTTGAGTCTATGTAACATGACTAGTGTATATAACATCACTTCAGATTTGGTGATATTTTAATTAATTTTACTGTGTGCTTCTTGGCTTACAGGTATGGTCTGCTCCAAATTATTGTTATCGCTGTGGTAATGTAGCTTCAATATTGAGCTTCAATGAGAATATGGTACTGCCACTAAACATTTCACTCTTTTAACTTGGTTGTGGCTTTTTGGCTCATTTATATAGATTTGATTAATTGAATTTTCTATGGGTGCTGTGTTTTACCCCTTTGTCTGTTAGGAGAGAGAGGTGAAGTTCTTCACTGAAACAGAGGAAAACAACCAGATGAGAGGCCCCAGAACTGGAGTGCCTTATTTCTTATGAGTGAGGATTTGTTTGAAGTTTGATGCACTGCTGTTTTCATTGGGGGGGGAGAGAAAGAAGATATGGACAGATGTTTTCCTTAGAGGATCCCTGAAAAAGATTACATGAATATTCTTGCAACATGGAATACATTCAAGCTTTGGTTCCTAACCTGCTCTGCTTTTAAATAGCTTGTTTGTGTTGTAAACGCTTACTTTTCCTTTTTCATTGCTTCTATTTTAGTTTATTATACATTTTTTAAAAATCTTTTATCTAGTTTGTGAGTTTATTTGGAATCCGATAAGCTTACAGTTAGTAGCTGGCCAGTGCTAGATCAGATGATTTGGAAATTTTAGAGATTAAATCTATATTCCTCATTGAGTTAAGACATTTTATTTCAAATTGACTATTGAGTGAGTTCATTCTCTCGTCTCTACTTGTAGCATCCATTCTAGGGGAACCTACATGGATCTCAAACACCACACCAGAAGGCTAAATAGGTAAGTTTCTTCGAAGGGCTATCAGTCCACCAGCAGCAGGCCAGTAAAAATTTAAGGTTGTGTTTGGATGTGCAGAATCATTTTATTGTTTGGTGGTTATTGTTTGGTGCTAAATAGGTAAGTTTCGTAGTATGCCTCCTCACAGTTACAAGGCCTTTATCTTGAAACATGTATTTAAGACCTTCCTGCACAAGTTGATGGCTCCTTGTTTGTGTAAACTCATCAGGATTGGCTGGGCAGGGCTACTAATTGGGCTAAATTCAGTGCAACAGCAGGGCTAGGTGTTATTCACAGAGGCCACCTGCAACAGGGCAGATCGCTGATGGCCCCTTACTTGCCACAGAGTGGGGCTGGTGGTGGTGGCAGTCCATACTCTGAAGGCGGTGCTCTCTATGCCCTAGGCTTGATTCATGCAAACCATGGGGAGGGTATCAAACAATTTCTTCGTGATAGCCTATGCAGTACCAACGTAGAGGTGCTTGCTCTCTATAATCTATTGTTCAGTTACTTTTGTGCACCATGAATTTCTGTTATAATAGTCATAATATACTGCATTATGCCATATGTATGATTTGCCTTCAATTAGTGTTTTTTTTTTTTTTTAAATATATATATATATATTATTGTACTTGTGTTTTACTACTGCTTTCTGGAAGATATGGTATGCTGTTATTGTAAATAGCTTATTTGCTTTTTCAGTTGCATTAATCCTGAATACACAACAAATAACATGCACTTTGTCATCTTCTTGAATCAGCGTGGTGTTGTTTCAGAAACAATTACAAATACTTTTCTCTGTAATTGAGTAAACTAGAAGAACGACCCAAGTATGGCTTTTAAACGTTGGTCCATTGTGCTCCGCAATGCTATCAGCAGCAGCAGTAGAACAAACTGGTTATCAGGGGCTGCTGTTTCCTCCTCTACTCCTTCCAATTGGAGGAGATCATTATGCCAAAATAGTGTCTCCTCGTCCTCCTCATCACCATCTTCACCGTCTGCCTCATCGTATCACTTGAATAGCGGGCCTTCCTACATGCGTGGTGTTATGTTTACCGAACCTAATAAACCTCTCTCTATTGAAGAGTTCCACATGCCTCGCCCCAAGGCTGGTGAAGTTCTCATCAAAACCAAGGGTAAATTTTTCTTCGACCAACTACACAAACATGTATATATATAACTGAGCATTTTATGATGTCATTATATGTCGTGAGGTGATTTTGTAAATTCTTTAGTTGTATCATAGTGTTCAGCAATGTACACACACACACACATACTGACTACAGAGAGAGTGAGAAAGTGTTTGATTTGCAAAATCACCTCCCCATTGGAAGAACATTGTGCCAATTTGCTGGTGGCTTACTCAGCTCAAACTCTTTGGTGCAGAAATAGTGGAATACAGTTACAGGAGAATGAAAGACGCTTAAAAAAAGAAGAAAAAAATTGACAACATCATCAACTTTTACCATGATGTGAAAGGGGCCTATATCTATAAATTTTAATGTGATTAATAATTTTTGGCTTCCATATTAGTAACGATGAAGTGTACGCCCTTTGCTTGGTCCACAAAGACACAGAAGAAAAGAAAATGCAAATGGATTTGTGAAATTTTAATTCAGTCTTTGTCTTAGAGTATGGAAGAAATTACAAAAGAAATCAATTTTCCTTTTTTTTTTTTCTCCTTTTTTTTCCTTGTCCCCTGCATTTGTAAGAATGAAACAAGGTATTAAATATGTATAGGAAGTAAATTTAAAATTTTGATTCTTGTTGTTGAATTGTTTTTCAGTTACTGCTTGTACAACCCCTTTTCCTGTAGTTTGTTTTCGGTGTACACAGTTCATTCATTCAGCAACTTTCTATTTTTTGTGTTATCTAATTGTTGTGTCTATTATTGAGTGCTTGAAATATGCAGCCTGTGGGGTTTGCCACTCTGATCTTCACGTAATCAAAGGTGAACTTCCATTTGCTAGCCCTTGTGTTGTGGGTCATGAGATCACAGGTGAGGTTGTTGAGCATGGGCCCCTCACGGACACCAAAATCATTGAAAGGTTTACTTAAATTTTCTTTGAAAGATATGCTGTAATTAATCATGATTCACTAAGAACTCCCAAAATGATGGACTGGTCCTCAACATGGATAACAGGATTAGTTTTGCCTTGATTCTTCAGATTTCCAGTCGGAGCTCATGTGGTTGGAGCTTTCATAATGCCTTGCGGTAGCTGTTTCTTCTGTAATAAGGTGATTAAATCAACTGATTCCTCAACTTTTCTTTCCCTTGATCTTATTTTGTCTCTGACATTGCGACTTGCTGGTGTCGATATATATAATACATGGTATCAATCTTATATAGTAAGTTTTTTGAGTGAATACAGGGTCAAGATGACTTATGCGAGGATTTCTTCGCTTATAACCGTGCAAAAGGAACCCTTTATGACGGAGAAACCCGCTTGTTCCTCCGCAACAGTGGTAACTGTTTCGTTACCACTTACAATTTACTTCATCTTAATATGAACTTGAATACTCAATTTTCAACACATTCTAATTGAAGCACTTTTAGTTTTCATTATGTAATTTTTCCTTTTGGATATTTTGTTTGTGTTAGGCATGTTGATTTCTCGACAGAGTAGTTTTAGTTACTCGTCATATAAATGCTGGCCTCTTCTTACATGTGAAACTCAGCAGGGTTGAGTGGCCTCTTCTAAAGCCAAATCTTCTGTGATGAGCCTTTTCCGCCTACATATTGACTTTATTTTTTTTATTTTATTATTGGATAAGTATTTTGACTTTCTTTATATGTCTGACCAATACATCCTATATGTAATTTCTTTTTTTAAAGAAAAAAAAACTTATGTTCCACTCACTATTTGGGGGATCCAGCTATTTGACACTGATTTCCTTTGGTTCTTTTCTTACTTCTGTTTCAACTTTGATGACTGTTTAAGTTTATTGATTCCTTTGTCTACTTCTCTGTTGGAATGACTAAAATATGTCATTTCCGCAGGCAAACCTGTATATATGTATAGCATGGGTGGCCTTGCTGATTTTTGTGTCGTGCCAGCACATGGTTTGTGCATTCTACCCAACACAGTGCCGTATATAGAATCTGCTATTTTGGGATGTGCAGTTTTCCTGTATATATGTATAGCATGGGTGTTTTGGTTCACTTTCTTCTTATTTTTTGTGTTAAATGGGGGAGGGAGTGGTGAGAGAGAGAGAGAGAGAAGAGAGTAATATTATTTTGTGGCTTTGTATACCAAGTAGTAATTAATTTTTTGGTTGAGAATTGTGAATACAATTTTTGGATATGTTATTTTGGGGGTAATATTAAAATATCATTTGTGGATATGTTATTTTGTGGGTAATGGTGATTGGTGAATGGGAAAGTGAATTAATGATGTATTTGCTATTTGCATGTAAGTTATTATTTCATATTAGTGTTATTCATTTTTATTATATGTATTTTTTTAGTTTAATCACATAAATTAGCACAATTTCAAAAAAAAAAAAAAAAGAGATATCACGGCGTTTTTTTAAAAACGCCACTTAAACCCAAAATATTAACGGTTAGATTTTTTAAAAAAGATATGACGGCGTTTAAAAAATGTCGCTAAATATCATAATGACGTCATGGTATTGTCAAGTAAGACATTTAGCGGCGTTTTTAAAAACGCCGCCTATACTAATATAACGACGTTTTTAAAACGTCATGAAGTTATAGCGACGGCCGCGTCCTCGGCGCTTGATGCTAAGCGTCGCAAAAAGAATTAGCGGCGTTTTTGACACTTATAGCGGCGTTTTTTAAACGCCGCTAAAAGCTGAATTTCCTGCAGTGTAGGTGGTCGATCCAGTGGATCACTTGGTGAAAATTACTCAGTTTTTCCATTTATTAGGTGATCGACCCGATGGATGACTCGGTGGTTGACCACTACATCAGGCGATGTACTGTAACAATGTCAAAATTTGTTTTGTTGTAACTAGCTTGATGCAAGAGTTCTTTTGGACCTTGTCTGGTTAATATAGCTCCAAAACTAATATAGGAAGCCTGATGTGGATGCTCTTATGGGGTTGGTTGTTGAGACTTCCAGAGATAATAATCGTTATATTATAAATAAATTTTTAACAATTGACAAAAAAAAAAAAAAAACAAAAAACAAAACAAAACAAAACAAAACAAAAAAACAAAAGGAAGAAGAAGAATAAATCAGTCTTAGCGATGCCGGTTTTCCCTTCATTGTTTAATTGTATTCCGAACTCGGTTCTATGGATGTTGGTCGTTGTCTTATTCTCATTTCTATCCTTTACTCTTTATATTTGAGTCTTGGGTTGTGTTGGACAGGTTGGTTGTGTTTAGAAACCAAAAGTTGATGCCCAGATTTTGGCCTTCACGCTCGAGCGGGGCTTTTGACACTCGAGCGGGCCCTTTGTTTTTGCTTCTCCGCTCGAGCGGGCATTTTGACGCTCGAGCGTGATTATTCATCTCCCAGTATTTTTGTTCTGCAGGTCATCGGACGCTCGAGCGTCCACTTTCACGCTCGAGCGGGGACCATCGACTGCAAAACTTCTGGAAGTGTGCATCCGGCGCTCGAGCGGCGCTTTTGACGCTCGAGCGTAAGCTTGTGTCTGACGCTCGAGCGGGACGTTCCACGCTCGAGCGTACCTGTTTGTATATCAGTCCGTGAAATCACTTTTTGGATCACTTTTTCGACTTTCTCTCTCTCTCTTACTTTTCAAAACCCAAACTTGAAAGCCTCTCACTCTAGACTTCAACTTCTCTTTACAAAATCATCTAGATCAAGTGATCTTCTACCTTGGTCCCTTTATATAAAGTGTGGGGTTTGGTTTGCTCTTCATTTTGATCCGAAAATTATTGGGTTTGGACCACCTTCGAAATCCTTCATCTTCTCCATTTGGTCTCTCCATTTGAGGTAGGGATAACTACTCATTTTTATGAGCTTTAACATAGATGTTGGGCACTTTGTATGAATGGTTTGATTTGGGGAGGTTAGGGTTTGAGATTTGAAATATTGAAAAGAGGGGTTTGTTCTTTTAACCAATACATGTGTGTTTTGGGTCTTAAAAGAGGTTATTGATGTTTATTGTTAATATTTGAATCTTTGGGGTCAATGTTGAGAAAAGGGAGGGAAGCCCTAATTTATTACTATTATGAATTAATTTGTATAATTAATTTGGGAAAGTTATGGAAATATGGAATTGGGGTGGAAATAATGAAATTGGCTTATTATGAGATTGAATGGTGGAGCTAGATTTATTAATCACTCACCTTTAAAAAATATTGATAATTTATCTCTTGGATGTAATTATTATCTGTTTAGAAATAATTGCTTTGGGCTATCGGTGGAGGATAGTCTTGATTGTTGTAGACATTGTATGATGATTAGGGAAAATTGAAACTAATCACATTGAATATGTCATTGAATATGACGGTTAGAATAATACAGCAAATGTGTGTATTGATTAATCATGATATATGATAAGTGTTTATATACATTGTATTGTGTGGGAGGAGATAAATGATGTATTCCACGGTTTGGGAGGAGATAGGGGATGGACTCCTAAACCAGATATTATTTGGGAGGAGATAGGGAATGGACTCCATTGATACAGCAAATATGTGTATCTATTGTGAAGTATGGAAGTGTTTTAATATGGCATTGATACAGCAAATATGTGTATCTATTGTGAAGTATGGAAGTGTTTTGATATGAGTTGTTATCTCATTTGAAATTTGAAATATTGTTGATATGAGTTGTTATCTCATTTGAAATTAAAGTACTATTGGTATGGGATGTAGTCTCATATAATTGTTTAGCTAGGTTCTAAGCCATGTTTATCAAAGGAATTGGTTGAGTAAAGGATAAGGGAATGAAACATGTGCACAATTGTCATGAAATTGGCATGTGTTATAAGTTGATTTATATGAGTTAAACATTTATCAAATGCTAATGTTTTAGTTATTGCTCATATTATGTCTAGCATATCTCTACTGGGCGTTGGCTCACCCTATATGGGACATCATTTTCAGGTGCAGGTGACATGCCACCTCCAAGGACGTAGCTTGAGAGACTGAGAGGCTGAGAGACCTTTTTGTGATAATCTTTTTGTATTACATGTATATCAAGCCAAGGGCTTATTTTTGTGTAAAGAGTTAGAACTCTACTTTTGTTGGACCCAAGTGTTGACTTGGAAAGTTGTAAGCCTATAGGACATTTACTTTTGTTGTCAACATGTAATATCTCTTGTAAGAATACTCTGATGTTAGTAATATGATATCTCTTTTTGTATCACGAATGTATGCTTACGGGTTTATTTTGAGGGCGTTACAACTTGGTATCAGAGCGCACCGGGTTTGAATACTTTGGGTACGTGGGAAGTGGTTAGTACCACAATGGGTTCGTCTCGCTTGCTAGAGACTTATGTGTGATATTACATGTTTATCTGATAACATGCTTATGTGACTACTAGGGTATGGGATTTAGTTTCTAGGATGTTGATTGGATCCTTGGGTTTCTGGGAGTCCTATTAGAAAAGCACTTGATCAATGCTGTTTCTAACTGGAACTCTAGCAACGCCTCGGGACTGTCATTATCCGGAAATGAAATTCGTAAGTGCTTATGTGATTATGTGCTTACGTGGAATGAATTAATGTTGTCCAATGCATTAGGACGCAAGTGTTGTAGTTTCGGCACATTTATGAATGTGCTAATGATCTTCATTACTTTTATTAGGATGTCAGGACGAGGACGTGGTGGTAGGCGAGGTAGGCCTAAGAGGCAGGAGATGCCTATATTGGATGAGATTCCGGCGCAGCAGAAGGATGTTGGTCAGGCCAATGTGGCCGAGCCAGTAGGTCAGCAGGCCATGGGCGCCTTAGCCCGCGACATGGCAGGATCATTGAGGGAATCCATAGACATTCTCATAGCTGAGAATCAAGTCCAGGCCTATGTTGCTGAGGCAGGGCCTTCTTTTCTGAAGAGAGAGTTCTTCCGGTCTAACCCGGACAAGTTTGTCGGTGATCCGAAAGAGCCACTTAAGGCTGATGAGTGGCTTGAATAGATGACGAAGACGTTTGAGATGCTTGGCATCGAAGACGGGGCTTTGAAGGTGACCTTGGCGTCTTTCCAGCTAAAGGGAGACGCGGGTCAGTGGTGGAAGTTTGTTCGAGGACATATTGGTGGCACATGGGAGGCTTTTGTAGATGCTTTCTAGGAGAAGTTTCTGTCTCCAGCTGTTAGGGAGAAGTTGAGGGACCAGTTTTGTGCTTAGGGACATGTATGAAGGGATGGTGACCACTATTAGATATTGGAGAGACAAATGAATTTCCTATCACTGTAGGGTTACACCAAGGATATACCTTGAGTCCTTATCTTTTTGCTTTAGTTATGGATGAGTTGATGAGAAATATTCAAGATGACGTGCCATGGTGTATGCTTTTTGCAGATGATATCGTGCTAGTAGATGAGACTAGAGAAGGAGTTAACACAAAGTTGGAGATTTGGATAAAAACACTCGAATCTAAAGGATTTCGGTAAGCATAACTAAGATAGAGTACATGGAGTGTAAATTTAGTAATAGTAACAATGAAAGCAGAGGAGATGTAAAGATTGTGAACCAAGAACTGTCTAAGAGTGAATATTTTCGTTATTTATGGTCGATTATCACAACAGTAGGGGAGATTGATACGGATGTGGCCCATAGGATTAAGGCGGGATGGTGTAAGTGGAGAAGTGCATCTGGGATACTGTGCGATCAACGAATACCCACTAGACTAAAAGGTAAGTTCTATGGAACAGCTATTAGACCAACGATGTTGTATAGAACATTTACTTTTGTTGTCAACATGTAATATCTTTTGTAAGAATACTCTAATGTTGATAATATGATATCTCTTTTTGTATCACGAATGTATGCTTACGGGTTTATTTTGAGGGCGTTACAAGTCTCACCCCATTATGGGTTGGTTGGTGAGCTTCTATAGTTGTTAGACTATGATTGTTCAGATGTAATTATCTTCATATTATAAATAATTTTTTAATGGTTGACCAAAAAAAAAAAAGGAGGAGAAGAAGAAGAAATGTGTGATGACCGGGTGCGCTACTCGTTTTGTTTTTCCTCGTTTAACTTTGGGTTTCTTGTGTTTGGAAGTTTTTCTCAAAATTTTTGTTCTTGTTTCTTCCGGTGTTGAATTTTACTTGTTTCCGAGGGTGCGAGGTCGGATCCGAAAAGGTCTAGAGTTGAGCTAAGAAAATTCTGGGTTGGAGGACCAGGGCCGCACGTGCGAAATATAAGGGAAAACCTAGGTTCATACTGAAATAAAAGCACGTGGAGCAGCAGGTGTGGGAAGGAGAGGGCCACACGTGCGGAGATGAAGGTCGCAAGTGCGGAAGGCACGCTCGCACGTCCGGGCGACGCCGAGTCCGAAAAACAGTCTTTTTCTTCTTCTTTGAGCTGTGTGTATATCACTTTTGTATATCATTTTCTCACTCTAAAATCAACTTTTGCTCCTCCTTCTCTCCAAAACCTCCACCAAAACATCTTAAATTGTAATGACCCAATTTGTTTTTTATTTATATAGTCAGTGCATAATTTAATTAAGCAAATTTTTGAATTTGATTGCTGTGTAAATTCTGTGCGAAAACAGTTCAGTTTTGTATTTTTTAAAAATAGTTCTTGATCTCAGAAAATTATGAAATGTTTATATGTTGTTCCCATATGAGTCTAACACGTTCAATAAGTTCAGAATTTAATGATGAGTATTTATTTTATGACAATTCACGGACTGATTGGTGTTCAGTTTAATCTATAGCGGAATTTGAAATTGAGTTTTGGGTGTTCGGACCATGATTTGAGATAAATTTGTTGGGTCTATTTTGGTATATAATTGGACTATGTTTGACTTATGGGTGAGACCCATGATTTAGATTCAATTTAATTTGAATTTGTTGTGACTCATGTTTAACTGTTTGGTCCTTTTTAATTATATGATTGATAGTAATCACCTTGTGAGTTGTTATTATTTATTATATAGGGTTATAATAAATATTTAAAATTTGAATTTATGGACTGTACCATACGGTGAAAAATTATATATTTTATAAAGAATGAAATATGTATGTATTGTGTAATGAGCAAAAATATTATATTTTGTGGTGTACAAAAATGTTATATTTTGTGGTGAGAAAAATTATATTATTTTATAATTTATATTATAAAATTCTGAGATATTATTACAAAAAGTAAAATTTTTTTTTTTGAAAACCCATCATTGAGAAAGCAAACCCAAGTGGGGTTGCTTCCCCCCTTTTTCTGTCCCTTCATTCTTTTCCTCTGGTTTTCTTTTCATTTTGTCTAGTGGGAACTGACAGAGGGTTCAGCCTCCGTCTCTCTCTCTCTCTCTCTCTTGATGCTCATCTTGGAATTTTATTGAAATTGTTGGATTAATGTGTTTTCAAAATGGCATTGTGTGTAAGATTTTCAAAAGATGAGAAAAATATTTTAAGCATGACATGGCATATGCATTCATCTCATAAGACTATATAAAATGGATTGGATGAATTGTTTAATTATTTGATTCAATTGATAATGAGATAATTGAATGAATTGAAAAGGATGTCCTGTTGCTATTAAAACATGTTTATTTATTTAAGTTAATTTGTTGTAGTTAATTAAATAAATTGGATTTAAGAGATTATGTAATAAAATCATATGGTTTTGACATGATATGATTTCACGTATATGTATGAGTATTTTGGTATCCGCATATCTTCTAATGTTTTAATATGAGATTGTTTGGTGAGCTAGTGGTTGCTCACCCCTTGCCTGTACATCTGTACAGGGAATGCTTTTCAGATTTGAAGATCAAACAATGGATCTTACAATTTCATAAGTGTAGTGTAGTGATGAATTGTACTACTACTCTTTATTTGGGTTGCGTGCTATTTTTTTGTAAAGAGTAGTGGCCTCTCTTTTACTGTAAGCCTCAGGGCATTTCTTTTATTTGTATGTAAATGTCATTGTTGTATAATGAGAGGGAATATGTATATTTAATTATTCATCATTTCATCCAAGGATAAAATGTTATTTGTAAATGGACTTAATTAATGAATATTGGCAATGTTATCCAAGTAATAAAATACGGGGTGTGACAACATGGTATCAGAGCGAACCGGGTTTGAATACCTTGGCTCGTGGGAAGTGGTTTTGCCCACAGTTGGGTTTACCTCGGGATTGTGAGCGACGTTTGCATTCTATGTGATAACATGCTTATGTGCGAAGATGTTATATGTTTATGTAGACATCGGGTTGAGTCTCGAGGATGTTGTGTCGGATCTAGAAATTTTCTTAGAAATCTCATTGGAAATGCGCCTGATCAACGTGATTTTTAATTAGAGGTCTAAAAGGATTTCTAGAACGACTAACCATCTTCGTAGTGGCAGCTCGTTATTTGTTATGTGGTTATGTGATTTTATGCTACTTGATGTGCATATGTTGAGTTTTGTGTTGGAACATGAGAATGTAACTTAGTGGGAGGTGTTGATGCTAAATGTTATGAATGGTATATGTATGGCCTTGCATGATCGTGAAATTGTTTTATTTACTTGGGTATGTGTGGAGTTGTTCCTGAAGCTTGGGTTGTATACCCTTGCGTGTATTTGGGAAGAGGCGTGGCCTTGACATGGTAAAGATTATAAATGGTGGTAAGGGATATATTTCCAAAGAGAGATTGATTGTTTTGGGATTTGGCTGTAAAATCTATAAAGTGTAAACTAAGTAAGGTTTAAAGATGAGATTTGAAACGGACAATATTCATAATTGTTGTTACCTTTACTTATTTAATTGTTTTGTCCCTGGGTGTCAAGGGGGGAGGGGGGAGGAGAGTGTCCAACACTCATTGATAATTGAATTATCTTAAAGGGAATGAGTTGTGTTTTGAATCATGGCTGTATTTACGGCAGACCTTGTGAGTCACCGTAATACTAGTGTAGAGATTGTGTTGTAACTTAGAGTAAATGTCTTAGAAGTTGAGTTAAATTAATTTTTAGCTTGAAGGCCATATATGGTTAGAGTGTTTACCTAGTTGTGTTGAGTCTTGCTTAGACTTAAGGTATATTATTGAGATCATTTTGTAAGCCCCACATCAGAGTGGAACTGTTAATGTTGATTTGTAGTCTTGTTGATGGAAATCCTAGCTCGTTGTCCGAATTGATTTTATTTTGTTTGGGTTATGGGTTGTGGCATCACCCTAGTGTTGATTAAATATTGTTCGTCTTGTGATGATTGGCGGTCACTTTTTGAGTTGGTGGTTAGTGCTTTTGAAGAGGTATTGTTTCGTTTTGTTAAGGTCTCGAAGTAATAATAGTTGTTTTGGTATTGGGGTGCATTGTGCATTAGGCGATGGAGATAGTTCGTTGAAGTTGGGTTATCACCAATAAGGTATGGTGTCTTGGTATTTTGAGTCGACTAGCCAAAATTTGTGTTATGCTTAAGGGATTAGATCCTATTTTGGTTGATTTAGGTTATCGATGTGGATAGAAGAATCACTTAATGGTTTATACTAGTAAGGGTTTTTATAATCAATTGTTGTGCAAAAGTAATGGTTTGGTTTGTTACCGGTGTGACTCGTTGAGGCTCATGTAGTAGTCAAAAATTTTGTTGATGTATTGGTAAGTACCTGAGTGAGTATGTAGGTGATTGTAGAATGCATTACATTACTTGAGTTTAATTTCGATGGCGAAATTTCTTTAAGGAGGGTAAGTTGTAATGACCCAAAAATTTTTTTTTTTATATAGTCAGTGCATAATTTAATTGAGCAAATTTTCGAATTTGATTGTTGTGTAAATTCTGTGCGAAAACAGTTCGGTTTTGTATTTTTTAAAAATAGTTCCTGATCTCAGAAAATTATGGAATTTTTATATGTTATTCCCATATGAGTGTAGCACGTTGGATAAAAATTTCAGAATTTAATGATGAGTATTTATTTTATGAAAATTTACGGACTGGTTGGTGTTCATTTTAATTTATAGCAGAATTTGAAATTGAGTTTTGGGTGTTCAGACCATGATTTGAGATAAATTTGTTAGGCTTATTTTGGAATATAATTGGACCATGTTTAACTTATGGGTGAGACCCATGATTTATATTCAATTTAATTTGAATTTGTTGTGACTCATGTTTAACTATTTGGTCCTTTTTAATTATATGATTGGTGGTAACCACCTTGGAAGTTTTATTATTATTATATAGGGTTATAATAAATATTTAAAAGTTAAATTTAGTGTGTACCATACGGTAAAATTATATTTTTATAAAGAATGAAATATGTATGTATTGTGTAATGAGCAAAATATTATATTTTGTGGTGTACAAAAATATTATTTTGTGGTAAGAAAAATTATATTATTTTATAATTTATATTATAAAATTCTGAGATATTATTACAATAATTAATTTTTTTTTTTTTTTGAAAACCCATCATTGAGAAAGCAAACCCACGTGGGGTTGCTTCCCCCCTTTTTCTTTGTCCCTTCATTCTTTTCCTTTGGTTTTCTTTTCATTTTGTGTAGTGGGAATTGACAGAGGGTTTTGCCTCTCTCTCTCTCTCTCTCTCTCTCTCTATATTTCTCTATTGATGCTCAATTTTTGTGCTTGAAATGAGAGTCTTTAGAGTGAGGTTTTGCCAAAGTGTTGTACATGAAAGTTGGAGAGCTCGTCGTGATCTTCGCAATGGTAGTCTCGGATTTATGATCGGGCATGATGTGCCTTCCATATTTGCTCTTTTTTATTGTTTGAGGTAGGGACTTTCTTCATATTTTTACATTAAAGCTATGTTAGGGTTATTTTGAGAAAATATGTCATTTTAAGAGGTATTGCATATATATATATATATATATATTCAGATTTTTATTTGGTAATTTTTGGGAGAAAAAATATGTTGAAATGTTAAGAATGTTGGTATTTTGAGATTGATTTGGAAAAATCATTTTGTGTTGATAATTTTGTAAAACAAATCTGAAAATAAAATTGAAAAGATGTATGGATTGTATCTACATCATATTATGATTAAATGATTTATTTTGAGAAATATAAATTTGAAATATTTTTTTATCTTTGATTTGGAATTTATTTTTGAGAAAAATAAATTGATATTGAGGAATATTGTGTAGAATGTTAAGTTGATGTTATTAATTTGGAAAATGGTGAACATAGTGAACTTAGTAATTTGATGAATTAAATTAGTTTGGTTAATATTTTAAATCCTTTGTAATTAAAGGGGGTGTTATAGGGTTTTTAATTCATAACTTTAATATTATGAGATTAAAAGTGACGAAATTGACCAAGTATGAGATTTGGAGAAATAAGCGAGATTAAGTTGATGTGGTATGGTATTGGGTTCCTAGTTTTACTAGTTGAGTAATGTTATAATAATAATTTCATATTTCAAAATTTTTATGAGATATTTGAATTGTTTGGCGGTTTTTGACAAGAAAAGAATAGAATGTGATTTTAGCTCGTTTGGAGCAAATGGATGAATTGGATTAAGACAAAAAGATGAGTTATCAAAACTTTTATTTATTTATTATTTTTCTTTGGTTTAAATTCGATGGGGTAGATGTTGAAAATTTGAAAGTGAACACTCATGTTATATTTTATAATTATAGTCAAGAGAAGATTTTGATATAATTGATTAAGTGTTGGAATACTCACTTATGCTTATTAAGAATTATGATTGAACTTGAAGATCTCGAGATTTTACTTGTATGAGAAAAATGGAAATTTGATTCTATTTAATGTTTGGGAAGGGGATGAGTTTTGGAAATATTATAATTTCATTTTATTGATAAAGTATGTGAGTTAGAAATTTATGAAACCTTGAACCCGCTTTGATGTTATATGTTATTGCTATTGATAAAACTATTGTTTAAAAGTTTTGGTTTTTGGTAACCGGTAGAGGATTACTATGTTGGTATTTAAATGAGGAGATTCTTGGAAAGATAAGAAAATGTTTGATTTTGGAAGTTTGTCTTGAAAAGGATATTGTTGAATTGTCTTGAAAAGACTAAGTTAGAAGTTGTTAATTTACTTGTGGTACATACATGAACATTGACATTATTACATTATCTTTTGGAATTGTACCATGATATTACATTGATAGAGATATGGAATTTTGATCACAATGGAACATTGTGTGGTGGAATTAAAATTGAAACTATCTTAATGCATTGTTACACATTTCATTGCCATTCCATTTCAATGTTATCATGGATTTTGAATTGCAATTGAAAACTATTGTTTTGAGAAAGGAATTGTTTTTGAGAAACAAGATCATTTGGGTTTGTTTTGGGTAAATACGTTGGTAAGTTCGGATGGGGGTGTAGTTTGATATTGGTTAAGTTGGCTTGAGTGTCCATGGTGAAAGACCAGAAACCCGCGTGGATAGGTGTCGAACCTTCCAGTTAATACTGGTAAAAATGACAGATTACAAATGTCGAGCCTTCCAGTTAATACTGGTAAAAATGACAGATTACAGGTGTTGAGCCTTCTGGTTAATACTGGTAAAAATGACAAATTGGTAGTATTTGTATAGTTTACTTGCAGACACCAGCCTAGGGATTACCTGAGTCGTATTTACCATGTTGGAATTTTATTGAAATTGTTGGATTAATGTGTTTTCAAAATGACATTGTGTGTAGATTTTCAAAAGATGAGAAAAATATTTTGAGCATGACATGGCATATGCATTCATCTCATAAGACTGTATGAAATAGATTTGATGAATTGTTTAATTATTTGATTCAATTGATAATGAGATAATTGAATGAATTGAAAAGGATGTCCTGTTGCTATTAAAACATGTTTATTTATTTAAGTTAACTTGTTGTAGTTAATTAAATAAATTGAATTTAAGAGATTATGTGATAAAATCATATGGTTTTGACATGATTTGATTTCTCGTATATGTATGAGTATTTTGGTACCCGCATATCTTCTAATGTTTTAATATGAGATTGTTTAGTGAGCTAGTGGTTGCTCACCCCCTACCTGTACATGTGTACAGCGAATGCTTTTCAGATTTGAAGATCAAACAATGGATCTTACAATTTCATAAGTGTAGTGTAGTGATGGATTGTACTACTACTCTTTATTTGGGTTGCGTTCTATTTTTTGTAAAGAGTAGTGACCTCTCTTTTATTGTAAGCCTCAGGGCATTTCTTTTATTTGTATATAAATATCATTGTTGTATATCGAGAGGGAATATGTATATATTTAATTATTCATCATTTCATCCAAGGATAAAATGTTATTTGTAAATGGACTTAATTAATGAATATTGGCAATGTTATCCGAGTAATAAAATACGAGGCGTGACATAAACCCTTGATCTCTTTGGATTCATTGGAGTTTTAACCTAACTTCCTTCATCAAATTTGGAGAGCTACTCGAGAGTTTCATCTTGTGCGGTGGAGATTTGATTTCAACACCGTCAAATTTGGGGGTTTCTCATCTTTTCTTCTTCAACACTTGAGGTAGGGATTTTTCTTAGAGTTATATATATATTTTGCAAGATTATGTTGATGTGGGACTCTTTAGAAAGTGTAGTGATTTTGATTTTGATTTTGGTTCTTGTGAAAGGATGATTGCAAAAATGGGTTTACACCTTGTTTTTCTTACAATATTTGATAGCTTGACTATATTATGAGAAAGGATGATTTGGGAAGAGATTCCCTCTTTGAAAAATGAAGAAATGTTGAGTTTGGCAAAAACCTAGAACTTGAGATTTTAAGAGAGATGTTGAGAATTTGTGAATGTTTATCTATTACAATGTTGAAATGAGTGAGTAATTGAGAAATCTCTTGTTTTACTTAGTAAATGGTAAAGTTTCTTGAAATATGAGAATCATTGATTTTGGGTGATTGATGCACTAAAATGTGACATAATCATGAAATGATAAGTTTGTTGAAAATGTTTGGGTATGAAGATGTTATTACTCTTGAAGGGTTCATATGGATATGTGATGATCTTGTGAAATACATTGGATAGAGAAATGGAAATGTTTGATCACAAATGGAGCATTTGTGTGAAAGTTTTGTAAATGGATAACTACTGCATCACAGGGATAATTGTTGCATGGGCATTTCAATACATTGCTTGTTATAAAATCTTGAATTGGGATTTGAAACCTTACATTGAGAAAGAAATATTGTGAAATGAGTTTCATTGAAATGTTTTGGGGTAAATACGTTGGTAAGTTCGGTTAGGAGGTGTAGATGAAATTGATTAAGTTGGCCTGAGTGTCCGGGGTGAAAGACCGAAAACATGCGCGGAGGAGGTACCACGTGCCTACTTGTTAGCTACCGGGAAAGTGCGGATTTGGTAGCGCTAGTTATGCCTACTTGCAGACACCAACCTAGGGATTACCTGAGTCGTATTTATTGCCCCTTAAACTAAATTGTAAAATTCTGAATTATTGAGATTTCAAATTATCATTCAGCATGGTAGTTTTCAAAAGATGAAAGATGAAATCTTCTTTTAAATGGCATAGCATGGCATGTGCATTTCATATTGGGAATCATGCATAAAAGTATATACTTTGTTAAGAATTCTCTACTGGGCTTTATGCTCACGCCTATGGGATTTTGGTGCAGGAAAGGACGTGGTGAACCCGCCAATCTAGGGCATGGATAGATGCATATAGAGCACAAGGCTCTATTTTGTTGTGATTGTATTTGTAAGCCTAGGGCTATAACTGTTTGAGTCCAAGAGACTACTTTTGTGCAACCAGGCGTGAGCCTTGGAATTTGTAAGCCCTTGTGGGCATTTTTTTTTTTTTTTTTTTTTTTTAGAGTTGGCATTCTACATGCTATAGATTCATGTATTTCATATCATTGAATGTATAATTCGCATGTGGGACTGTTTTGTGCAAACTTTAATGATCAATGTTATGATGATTTGGGAATTGCTATTATTCTATAATGAATGTTAGTCGATGTACCTGGATTATGTTGGAGAAATTTTGGGACGTTACAACTTGGTATTAAAGCTACCGGGTTTGAATACTTGGGGCTCGTGGGGAGTGGTTGTTATACCACAGTGAGTTCATTGTGCATGATTAGGAGGTGTCTTGTATTTTGTGAATTATGTGATAACATGTTTATGTGACTATGTGGGTATAGGATTGGACTTTTGGGATGTTGTTTGCGTCTGTTAATTTCCTTGAGGTCTTATTAGAAGGGTACTTGAGCAATACTCATTCTACTAAGAATTCTTGACTTTTCATGGGACAAATTTCATCACAAAAGGATAATCCGTATGTGCTTACCTGACAAAGTGCTTATGTGGAGTGGAATTGAATTGTTTGTGTGGTAGAATATATATAGAATTGTTGCAGTCTAACGTGTGAGGCAAGTTGCGAGCACATTTGGAATTATGTGCTAAATTGTTTACCTTGATCCTTAATTAGGATGTCAGGAAGGGGTCAAACCCGTGGTGGTAGAGGTGGAAGGCGTGGTAGGGCTCGCCGGGGTGTACATGGAATGTCGGTCCATGAGGTTCCGGTGTAAGAGGAGGGGTTGGGCCAAGCTAATATGACCAAGCAAGTATGGCAAGTGGAAATTCCAGGGCACACGGGTCAAGCAGCAATAGGGGCCCTAGCCCGAGAAATGGCGAGGACCTTGAGGGAATCAATGAACATACTAAGGGCGGAGAACCAAGCTAGAGAGAACGCCATAGAGACGAGGGAGAGTTTTCTCACTGGGGAGTTTTTGTGGGCCAAACTGGATGAGTTCCACGGTGGTCCCGAGCCTAAGAAAGTGGATGAGTTGCTTGAACAAATAGTGAAGACATTTGAGATGCTTCACATTAAGGATAGCGAGTTAAGGGTGACTCTTGCAAGTTACTACCTTAAGGGGGATGCGTGTCAATGGTGGAAATACGCCAAGGGTCGAATAGAGCCAACATGGGAAGCATTTATGGTGGCTTTCCAAGACAAGTACCTACCTCCCACTGCTAGGGAGAGGTTGAGGCAAGAATTTCAGG
This sequence comes from Camellia japonica, assembly GCA_030407325.1. Classification (NCBI taxonomy): domain Eukaryota; kingdom Viridiplantae; phylum Streptophyta; class Magnoliopsida; order Ericales; family Theaceae; genus Camellia; species Camellia japonica. The sequence goes on from JAPPVO010000031.1 coordinate 177,130,899, forward strand.
ACCTTAAGCAACTTAACATGTCTGTGGCCGAGTTTGAAGCGGCCTTCTCTAGTTTGTCCCGGTTCACACCGGAGTTGGTGGCAACGGAAGAACGCCGTTGCATTGAATTTGAGAAGAAGTTGAGAACCAAAATCTTGTTCAAAGTTGCAGGAAACATGATTCAAAATTATGACCATCTTGTGGAGGCGGTGGCACATGTGGAGGTTACGGTGCAAGCCGAAGAGGAAAGGATTCGGGGTTCAAGGTCTAGAGACCAAGATTCACAGGGAGATTTCAGACCTAGTAAGAAGAACAGGGGAAACTTTTCATCCCACTCCCAACCACAGCAGTCTAGATCCACATTTTCTTTGCCTAGTGTGGGCCCGGGAAAGATTAGACCGAGTGGTTTTTCCTGTTTCAAGTGTGGCCAACCTGGCCACAAGGCCTTTTCATGTCTGCAAAAAGGGGAAGGATAGCAGATGTTACCACCACCACCTAACTGATCCCAGAGTCAGTCCCAAAATAGAGGGCAAGGACCTACTTGCTATCATTGCGGTCAGTCAAGGCACATGAAGAGAGCTTGTTCGCAGTTGGGAGGCGCATCTAGCGCATCAGAATCGAAGCAGACTCAGAGCCACTAGTAGGCTCACTCAGTCCAGACTTCGCGAGCTAATCAAGGAGTCGCTTCAGCTCAGTCAGTGCAGCAGGCGTATGCTCCAAGAGATGAGCAGGTTGATCAGAGGCCACAGGGGCGCATGTATGCGGTTACCGCGCCAGAGCAGTTACCGGGATCCTCAGTGGTGAGAGGTATTTTTGTTGTGTGTAATTTTTTGGCTAATGTGTTGATAGATACAGGTGCGTCTCATTCATTCATATCTATTGCATTTGGTCTGCATTGGGGTTAGAGATAGCACGGTTAGCATCTCTGCTCAGAGTAGAGTCACTAGTTGGGGGTATAGTTGACTTAGATCGGGGGTGTCGTGGTTGTGAGATAGAGGTTGCCGGACGTCGACTCCCATTTGCTTTTGTGTTGCTAGACATATCGAGTTTTGATTTCATTCTAGGCATGGATTGGCTATCTTCGTACCGAGCAGTGATTGATTGTTTTCGTCAGAGAGTTACAGTGTGCACCTCTAGTGGTGATTGTTTTTATTTTCTAAGAGACCGGATTTGAGTCTTGGCGCCAGTTTTTAACCCTCGTAGTAGGAACAAGCTTAGCGGCCTTATTGCAACTCTCTTGGATAGTGAGAGTGATGAGCCCGTGTTGAGTTGCCAAGGGTAGTTTGTGAATACCCGAACGTATTTCACGAGGACCTTACTAATTTGCCACCCCATCGGGAGATTGAGTTCACCATCGATTTAGCGCCTGGAACGGCACCAATTCCATGGCGCCATATAGATTTGCACCCGCCGAATTGCATGAGTTGAAGGTTCAACTCCAAGAACTTTTAGACAAGGGCTTTATCCGCCCTAGCACATCGCCTTGGGGAGTGCCGGCTATCTTTGAGAAGAAGAAGGATGGGTCGTTGCGGTTGTGTATTGATTACCGCAAGTTGAACCGAGTTACCATTAAGAACAAGTATCCTCTACCCCGAATAGATAATTAATTTGATCAAATTAGAGGGTCTCACTGCTTTTCGAAGATAGATTTGAGGTCGGGGTACCACCAGTTGAGAGTCTGGGAGGAGGACATCCAAAAAACGGCCTTTCGCATGCGTTATGGCCATTACGAATTCCTTGTGATGCCTTTTGGGTTGACCAATGCGCCAACTTCCTTTACGGATTTGATAAACTGGATTTTTCGAGAATACTTAGATCGTTTTGTGGTCGTCTTTGTGGACGACATCCTAATTTATTCAACCTCCGAGGAGGAACACGAGGCTCACTTGAGGGGAGTGCTTGATTTGTTTAAAGAGCACCAGTTGTATGCTAAGTTTGAGAAATGCGAGTTTTGGCTCTCTGAGGTGAAGTTTTTGGGTCATGTAGTGTCAAGAGAGGGGGTAACTGTAGACTGTTCGAAGATAGACGCTGTGCAGGATTGGGGACAACCCAAAAATGTTTTTGGGATCCGGAGTTTCTTGGGATTGGCCGGGTATTATCGACATTTTGTAAGAGACTTCTCTAGACAAGACGCGCCTTTGACTATGTGACTAGAAAGGGTGTCAAATTTGTATGGAGTGAGGCTTGTGAAAGGTCATTCCAAGAACTTAAGACTAGATTGACCACTACACCGGTCTTAATAATTTCAGAAAGAGGCTTGGGTTACACTGTTTACTGTGATGCGTCTCGGGATGGGCTTGGTTGTGTCTTGATGCAAGGGGGAAATGTTGTGGCCTACAGTTCGCGACAATTGAAAAATCAAGAGAAGAATTACCCCACCTACAACTTGGAGTTAGCAGCAGTAGTGTTTTCTTTGAAAATTTGGAGGCATTATTTGTATGGCGAGAAGTTTGAGGTTTTCTCCGATCATAAGAGTCTAAAGTATTTGTTTTCCCAAAAAGACTTAAATTTACGCCAATGGAGGTGGATAGATATTTTGGAGGATTATGACTTCGAGTTGCACTATCATCCAGGAAAGGCCAATGTAGTGGCTGACGCCTTAAGTCAAAAATCCGTGAGTAATTTGACGAGTGTGGCCATTCTGGAATGGGTTATGTTGGGTGACATCGGTAAGTTTGAATTGCACTTGGGTGAGTTCGATAAGGGTAACTTTGTTTACTTTGAGTGCTCAACCTACCTTGATCAGTAAAGTTATAGAGGCACAACAAAGAGATCGTGAAGTAGAGTCAATTCGTGATAGAATTTCCAACGTTAAGGAAGAGAAGGGTTTGAACATCCACTCGGATCTGAGTGTACGATTCCTAGACCGTTTGTTTGTACCAGAATCTTATAAAGAGAAAGTGCTTCAGGAGTTCCATCACTCACGCCTTGCGGTACATCTAGGAGGCACCAAAATGTATCGTGATCTTAGTCGTCAATTTTGGTGGAGGGGTATGAAGTGGGATGTCACTTTCTTTGTGTCGAAGTGCCTTACTTGTCAACAAGTAAAGGCCAAACACCAAAGACCAGCGGGATTGTTATAACCCTTACCGATAGCCGAGTGGAAATGGGAGCACGTTACTATGGATTTTGTAATTGGGCTTCCTAGAACACAACGGGGCAATGATGCCATTTGGGTGATTGTTGATAGGTTGACTAAGTCTACGCATTTTATTCCAATGCATACCGGCGACTCAGTTGAGCACTTGGCAGAGTTATACATTAGAGAGATAGTTCGACTTCAGGGAGTTCCTGTAAACATTGTATCGGATAGGGATCCTTGTTTTACCGCCCGGTTGTGGCAAAGCCTTCAAGAGGCGTTGAGAACTAAGTTGACCTTTAGCACTGCTTACCACCTTCAAACCGATGGGCAATCGAAGCATACCATTCAAATTTTGAAGGACATGCTTAGAGCTTGCGTCCTCGATTTCAAGGGGTCTTGGGAGAGACACTTACCGTTGATTGAGTTTGGCTATAACAATAGTTACCAAGCTAGCATCGAGATGGCACCGTTTGAGGCCTTGTATGGCCGACCTTGTAGATCACTGATTTGTTAGGCCGAGGTGGGGGATGCACCGTTGTTGGGTCCGAAAATTGTTAAGGAGACAACCGAGAAAGTTGCTGTCATTCGGAGGAGGTTAGCTACGGCCCGAAGCCGACAAAAGAGTTATGCCGATAAGAGGAGACGACCTTTATCCTTCGAAGTTGGTGACCATGTGTTCCTTAAGATCTCACCAAAATAGGGTTTGATGAGATTCGGTAAGAGTGATAAATTGTCTCCATGGTTTATTGGGCCTTTTGAGATATTGGAGCGAATTGGGAAAGTGGCGTATCGGTTAGCTTTACCTCCATAACTTTCGGGAGTTCACAATGTGTTTCATGTGTCTATGCTTAGAAAGTATGAGCCCGACCCTTCTCATGTATTTCATTGGATTCATTTAGAGGTAGATGGGATGCCTTTTACGAAGAGCGACCGGTTCAAATACTAGACACCTGGGAGCAAGTGCTACGGGGCAAAACTATACCGTTAATAAAGGTGTTGTGGTGTAACGCCCCAATTTCCTATGCCCAAATGACAACACAACCATCATGGCTCCTTAAAGGAAAACAGAAATAATTTTCCACACTTGCATTACATTATATAATTAGTTCCTCAATGTGATTATATGTTTAATCCAAAACCAAATAAATAAACAAATAGATACCCCCAAGGATTTACAAGTTTCCAAGGCTTAGGCCTGGTTACACAAAATAGTTATTCAAACCTACACAAATACAACCCTTGGCTTACAAACAGAGTTACAGCGAAATGAGAGCCTTGTACTCTCAACACATTTTTCCTCGCCTTTAGTTAGACAGAATTACCACATCTTTTCCTGCACAAAAATCCCGTAGGGTAAGCATAAAGCCCAGTAGGAAATCCTTAACAAAGTATATACATTTTATACAAGTCTCAAGAGATGAAATGCACATGTCATGCTATGCCTCTTTTTTGAAAGTAAATCACATTTTCATCTTTTGAAAACCATCATGCTCAATGATGTCATGCAATTTCAATTGTTCAAAACGTAACAATTTATTTCAAGGGCGGTAAATACGACTCTGGTAATCCCTAGGTCGGTGTCTGCAAGTAGACTATACAAGTACTACCAAATTGTCATTTTTACCGGTGTTAACCGGAAGGCTCGACACCTATGCCGCGCGGGTTTTCGGTCTTTCACCCCGGACTCTCATGCCAACTTATTCAATATCATCTACACCACCTATCAAGACTTACCAACATATTTACCCCAAAACCATTCCAAGAAAACTTGTTTCTCAACATTGTTTTCTCAATGCAAGTTTTCAAATCAACTTCAAAGTTTAATGTAACCAAATGAATTGATATGCTAATTTCACAAGATGAATGTAAATACTTTTATTCCAATTCATCATCCAAGGAATAACACAATTCCTTCTTCTCAAGTATCCTTAACAATTAGTCATTTCAAGACTATTTCAACGTTTTGAACAATAATTTCCAAAATGAACAACAATTCTCATATTCCATGAAATTCATCATTTATAGAAATATAAATAAGAAATTTTCCAAATATCCATTTATTTTGACACACAACATAAACATAACAATATCATTCATGGATTTTCAATCTCTTTTAAAAATCTCCAATTTCTAGGTTTTCTCACCAAAACTATACAACTCAAAATCTTTTGAAAGAAAACTTTTCAAAATCATCTTTTCCTCAATCAACGAAGATTGAAACCCATAAGATCATTTTAAAAGAACAAGAAACAAACCCACTTTCAAAATCGCTCAACTTCTTGAATCAACAATCAATTTTCAAAGTTATCGAAGGATGATTTCGAAAATCATCTAGATCTTGCAAAAATATATATATAACTCTAAGAAAATCCCTACCTCAAGTGTAGAAAACCTAAGCAACAAGATGGACATTCAAAGATGACGAAATCAAGTTCTTCTTGGATCAAAATAAAGCTCTTGAAGCACTCTACCTTTTTCTCACAGACACTAGGGTGAAGAACACAATGAATCAACATAAAATCTTAGAGAGAAAGTGAGTTTTTAGAGAGAGAGAGACTCAAGATCTGAGTTTTTGGAAAGTTGTAGAGAGGGAGAGAGAACTAAAAAAGTGATATGAAATATCAGATTCACGAACTGATAAAACATGGTCCACTCAAGCATGGAAAGCCCCGCTCGAGCGTCAGACATAACCTCCCGCTCAAGCGCGGAAAGCTCCGCTCGAGCGTCGAATACACTTTCCTAGTACTTTTGCAGATAGGTCAAACTTCTAGAACCAAACATTCTCTGCTCGAGCGCATAAACGGCCTCTTGAGCGGAGAAGCAACTTTGATCCCTGACATACTCAACGAAGTGGCAAAACATGAAAGAATTAACTTCTGATACAACTCTGCAAGGCACAATTCGAGTTGGATTCGCATCTAAAGGTTTGGAGACATTACCTGTTCCAAACACACTGCTATAACCCGATAACCAAAATAAGCGGAATACAGGGAAACTAAGATACGTAACACCGTTCAAAACTATACCAACCCGAGCCCGGAACACCACAAAGAGACGAGTCAAAACCGGGATCGCTATAACCTTCCCCCCTTAAAGAAGTTCATCCCCGAAATTTCAAATCAAACTACCCAAACAAAGGGGTTTCTCATGATCAAAACCACGCTATTTCATTTTCAAATCTCAACCTAATTCCACCATTTCCACTATGGTTATCTTGTTAACAACAACCTCTCAAATACGCATAAACATGAAATTTCCCAAAAAGTAATGGCAACTCTCAACAATCTTATGCTTAAAACAACAACGCACATATCAACATGTGGTTAACAACTTTAAATACGTTTCCCTCAACACTAGGGAATATTACAAAGAAAAGCAACTTAAGCATTTTCAAACAAATCCTGATATTTGGAGCGGACTTCCGTCTCCCGTTCCCACGTCGCTTCTTCAACCCCATGGTGTCTCCATAACACCTTTACCAACAGTACAGTTTTGCCCCGTAACACTTGCTCTTGGGTATCTAATATTTGAACTGGTCATTCTTTGTAAGAGGCATCCTCATCTACCTCCAAGTCAACCCAATCAGGCACATGAGAAGGGTTGGGTTCATACTTCCTAAGCATAGCTACATGAAATACGTTGTGAACTCCCGAAAGTTGTGGCGGTACAGCTAACCGGTATGCCACTTCCCCAATTCGCTCTAAGATCTCAAAAGACCCAATGAACCTTTGGAGATAATTTACCACTCTTACCAAATCTCATCAAATCCCGCTTTGGTGAGATTTTTAGAAACACAGGGTTACCAACTTCAAAAGTTAAAGGTTGTCTCCTCTTATCGGCATGACTCTTTTGTCGGTTTTGGGCCATAGCTAACCTCTTCCGAATGAGAACAACTTTCTCGGTTCTCTCTCTAACAATTTTTGGACCCAATAACGGTGCATCACCCACTTCGGCCCAACAAACCGGTGATCTACAAGGTCGGCCATACAAGGCCTCAAATAGTGCCATCCTAATACTAGCTTGGTAACTATTGTTGTATGCAAACTCAATCAATGGTAAGTGTCTTTCCCAAGGCCCCTTAAAATCAAGGACACAAGCTCTAAGCATGTCCTCCAAAATCTGAATGGTACGTTCCGACTGCCCATCGGTTTGAGGATGATAAGCGGTGCTAAGAGTCAACTTAGTTCCCAACGCCTCTTGAAGGCTTTGCCATAACCGGGCAGTAAAACGAGGATCCTTATCCGACACAATAGTCACAGGGACTCCATGAAGTGGAACTATCTCTCTAATGTACAACTCTGCCAAGCGTTCAACTGAGTCGCTGGTACACATCGGAATGAAATGGGTAGACTTAGTCAACCTATCAACAATCACCCAAACGGCGTCATTGCCTTGTTGTGTTCTAGGAAGCCCAATTACAAAATCCATGATAACACGCTTCTATTTCCATTCGACTATCGGTAAGGGTTGTAACAAACCCGCTAGTTTTTGATGTTCGGCCTTCACTTGTTGACAAGTAAGGCACTTCGATACAAATAAAGCGACATCTCGCTTCATACCCCTCCACCAAAACTGACGACTAAGATTATGATACATTTTGGTGCCTCGCCGATGTACCACAAGGCATAATTGATGAAATTCTCAGAGTACTTCCTCTCTACAAGATTCCGATACAAACAAACGGTCTAGGTAACGTACACTCAGATCCGAGTGAATGTTCAAACCTTTCTCTTCCTTCCCATTGGAAATTTTAACCCCGATAGACTCTACTTCACGGTCCCCTTGTTGTGCCTCTATGACCTTACTAATCAAGATAGGTTGAGCAGTCAAAGTAAACAAAGTAGCACTCTCGCTGGACTCACCCAAGTGCAAATTAAACTTGCCAATTTCACCTGGCATAACCCATTCCCAAATGGCCACACTTGCCAAACTACTCACAGATTTCTTACTCAAAGCATCGGCTACCACATTGGCCTTCCCCGGATGGTAGTGTAACTCAAAGTCATAATCATCCATAAATTCCATCCACCTCTGTTGGCGTAAATTCAAGTATTTTGGAGAAAACAAATATTTTAGACTCTTATGATCAGAGAAGACTTCAAACTTCTCACCATACAAGTAATGCCTCCAAACTTTAAAGGCAGAAATCACTGCCGCTAATTCTAAATCATGGGTGGGGTAATTTTTCTCATGAGTCCTCAATTGTCGTAAACCATAGGCCATAACTTTTCCCTCTTACATCAAGACACAACCAAGTTCATCCCCAGACGCATCACAATAGACAGTGTAATTCAAATCCCTTTCCGGAATTATTAAAACTGGTGCGGTAGTCAATCTAGTCTTAAGTTCTTGGAATGACTTTTCAAAAGCCTCACTCCACACAAATTTGATACCCTTCGTAGTCAACCTTGTCAAAGGTGCGGCTTGTCTAGAGAAGTCCTTTACAAAACGTCGATAATACCTCGCTAATCCCAAGAAACTCCGGATCTCGAAAACATTGTTGCGTTGTTCCCAATCCTGTACGGCATCTATCTTTGAGGAGTCCACAGTTACTCCCTCTCTAGACACCACATGCCCCAAAAACTTCACCTTGGTTAACCAAAACTCGCATTTCTCAAATTTGGCATATAATTAGTGCTCACTAAGTAAACCCAGCACTACCCACAAGTGAGTCTGGTGTTCCTCCTCGAAGGTTGAATAAATCAATATGTCGTCCACAAAGACAATCACAAAATGGTCCAAGTATTCCAAAAAAATTATGTTCATCAAATCCATAAAGGAAGTAAGCGCATTGGTTAACCCAAAAGGCATTACAAGGAATTCATAGTGGCCATAATGCATATGAAAGGCCGTCTTCTGAATGTCCTCCTCCCAGACTCTTTACTGATGGTACCCCGACCTCAAATCTATTTTCGAAAAGTAGCAAGATCCTCTAAGTTGGTCAAACAAATCATCTATCCTGGGTAGAGGATACTTGTTCTTAACTGTCACTCGATTCAACTTGCGTTAATCAATACACAACCGCAATGATCCACTCTTCTTCTTCGCAAAGAGAGTTAGTACTCCCCAAGGTGATGTACTAAGGCGAATGAAGCCTTTATCTAAAAGCTCTTGGAGTTGAATCTTCAACTCATGCAATTCGGCGAGTGCAAATCTATACAGTGACATGGAAATCGGTGTTGTGCCAGACACTAATTCAATGGAGAACTCGATCTCCCGGTGGGGTGGCAAACTAGTAAGATCCTCGGGAAAGACATCCGAGTATTCACAAACTACCCTTGGTAACTTAACACAGGCCCCGTCACTCTCACTATCCAAAAGTGTTGCAAGAAGGCCACTAAGCTTGCTCCTACTACGAGGGTCAAAAACTGGCGACAAGGTCCTTTCAACTCAGTTCCCCAGAAAATAGAAACAATCACCACCCGAGGTACATACAGTAACTCTCTGACGGTAACAATCAATCACCGCTCGGCACGAAAATAACCAGTCCATGCCTAAAATGACATCAAAACTCGACATGTCTAGCAATACAAAAGCAAACGGGAGTCGACGTCAGGAAACTTCTATTTCACCACCACGACAACCCTGGTCTAACTCAACTGTACCTCCAATAGGTGACTCTACTTTGAGCGGAGACGCTAACCGTGCTACCTCTAACCCCAATGTAGAAATAAATGTAGTAGACATAAATGAATGAGATGCACCCGTGTCTATCAACACATTGGCCAAAGTATTGCACACAACAAAAATACCTCTCACAACTGAGGATCCTGGTGACTATTCTGGCATGGCAACATCATACACGTGCCCTTGGTTAACCTGCTTATCTCTCGAAACATAGGCCTAGTGCACTGACTGAGCCGAAGCGGATCCCTGATTTGCTCGTGAAGCCTGAGCTGAATGAGCATGCTGGTGGCTCTGAGCCTGCTTCGACCCTGATGTGCCAGATACGCCTCCGAACTGTGGGCAAGTTCTCTTCATATGCCTCAGCTGACCACACTGATAACAATTAAACCCTTGACCTTTATTCTGAGACTGACTTTGAGATCAGTTAGGTGGTGGTAACATCAACTTTCCTTCATCCTTCTGTGGGCACGAATAGGCATTGTGACCCAGTTGGCCACACTTGAAACATGAGAAGCTACTCGATGCACCTTTTCCCGGACCCGCACTAGGCAAAGGAAAAGTGGATCTAGACTGTTGTGGTTGGGACTGGGATGGATAGGCGTTCCTGCTCTTCTTGTTCTACCTGTAGTCTCCTTGAGACTCCTGGCCCCTAGGCCTCGAACCCAGAAGCCTCTCCTCCTCAGCTTGTATAGAAATCTCTACATGTGCCGCCGTCTCCACAAGATGGTCATATTCCCGAATCATATTCCCGACAAGCTTGAAGAAGATCTTAGTTTTCAACTTCTTTTCAAATTCTATGCAACGGCGCTCTTCCGTTGCCGCCAACTCTGGTGCAAATCTAGACAAACTAGAGAAGACCGCCTCAAACTCAGCCACGAGCATGTCAAGTTGTTTGAGGCCTTTAAACTCTTGCCTCAATCTCTCCCTAGTAGTGGGAGGTATGTACTTATCCTGGAAAGCAACCACAAAGACTTCCCATGATGGCTCCACCATACTCTTAGCATACTTCCACCATTGACCCGTATCTCCTTTAAGGTAGTAACTCGCTATCATCAATGTGAAGCATCTCAAATGTCTTCATTGTTTGTTCAAGCCATTCATCCACTTTCTTAGGCTCGAGGCCACCATGGAATTCATCTGGTTTGGCCCGTAAAAACTCTCTAGTGAGAAAACTCGCCCTTAACTCCGCGGTGTTCTCTCGGGCTTGATTCTCCGTCCTCAACAAGTTCATAGACTCCCTCAAAGGCCCCGCCATTTCTCGGGCTAGGGCCTCCATTGCGGTTTGACCCGCTTGTCCCACCTGCTTGGCCACATTAACTTGGCCTGCTTGCTCGGCCATATTAGCTTGGCCGAACCCTTCTTCTTGCACCGGAACCCTATGGACCGGTACATCATGCACACCTCGGCGAGCCCTACCATGCCTCCCGCCTCTACCACCACGGACTTGACCCCTTCCTAACATCCTAATAAAGGACACAAGAGAAATAATTTAGCACATTAACTCATATGTGCTCGTAACTTGACTCACATATTCGACTACAACAATTCCATATATTTCTCTACCATATACACAGTTCAATTTCACTCCACATAAACACTTAGTCATGTAAACACATATGGACTATTCTTTTATGATGAAATCCGTCCTATGAAAAACCAAGAATTCTTAGTAGAACGAGTATTGATCAAGTACCCTTCTAATGAGACCTCAAGGAATTTAATAGGCGCAAACAACATCCCAAAAGTCCAATCTCATACCCATTTAGTCACATAAGCATGTTATCACATAGTCACAAAATGCATAACACTTCCTAAGCATGCTAAATAAACCTATTGCGGTTAAACAACCACTTCCCACGAGCTCCAAGTAATTAAACCCGGTAGCTCTAATACTAAGTTGTAACGTCCTAATTTCCTATGCCCAAATGATAACACAACCATCATGGCTCCTTAAAGGAAAACAGAAATAATTCTCCAAACTTGCATTACATGATACAATTAGTTCCTCAATACGATTATACGTTTAATCCAAAACCAAATAAATAAACAAATAGATACCCCCAAGGGTTTACAAGTTTCCAAGGCATAGGCCTGGTTATAGAAAATGGTTATTCAAACCCACACAAATACAACCCTTGGCTTACAAACAGAGTTATAGCAAAATAAGAGCCTTGTACTCTCAACACATATTTCCTCGCCTTTAGTTAGGCAGAATCACCACATCGTTTTCTGCACAAAAATCCCGTACGGTGAGCATAAAGCCTAGTAGGAAATTCTTAACAAAGTATATACATTTTATACAAGTCTCAAGAGATGAAATGCACATGTCATGCTATGCCTCTTTTTTGAAAGTAAATCACATTTTCATCTTTTGAAAACCATCATGCTCAATGATGTCATGCAATTTCAATTGTTCAAAACTTAACAATTTATTTCAAGGGCGGTAAATACGACTCTGGTAATCCCTAGGTCGATGTCTGCAAGTAGGCTATACAAGTACTACCAAATTGTCATTTTTACCGATATTAACCGAAATGTTCGACACCTATCCGCGCAGGTTTTCGGTCTTTCACCCCGGACTCTTATGCCAACTTATTCAATATCATCTATACAACCCATCAAGACTTACCAACGTATTTACCCCAAAACTATTCCATGAAAATCCCTACCTCAAGTGTAGAAAACCCAAGCAACAAGATGGAACTTCAAAGATGACAAAATCAAGTTCTTCTTGGATCAAAATGAAGCTCTTGAAGCACTCTACCTTTTTCTCACAGACACTAGGGTGAAGAACACAATGGATCTAGATGAAATCTTAGAGAGAAGGTGAATTTTTAGAGAGAAAGACTCAAGATCTGAGTTTTTGGAAAGTTTTAGAGAGGGAGAGAGAACTGAAAAAATGATCTGAAATATCAGATTCACAAACTGATATAACATGGTTCGCTCGAGCGTGGAAAGCCCTGCTCGAACGTTAGACACAACCACCTGCCTGAGCGCGGAATGCTCTGCTCGAGCCTCGAATACACTTTCCTAGTACTTTTGCAGATAGGTCAAACTTTTGGAACCAAACATTCTCCGCTCGAGTGCATAAACGGCCGCTTGAGTGGACAAGCAACTTCAAATGCATTTGGCATTTTTGCTTCAGGGGCGCTGCCCCGGACCCACAAGGGGCGTTGTCCCCTGGTCCCCCGCGAGCTGACCGGGCAGCTCGATCCCCGACATACTCAGTGAAGTGGCAAAACATGAAAGAATTAACTTCTGATACAACTTTGCAAGGCACAATTCGAGTTGGATTGGCATCTAAAGGTTTGGAGACATTACTTGTTCCAAACACACCACTACATCCCGATAACCAAAATAAGGGGAATACAGGGAAACTAAGATACGTAACACCGTTCAAAACTATACCAACCCGAGCTTGGAACACCACAAAGAGACAGGTCAAAACCGGGATCGCTACATGTGGAGACACCATGGGGTTGAGGAAGCAACGTGGGAAAGGAAGGCAGAAGTCCGCTCCAAGTATCCAGATTTGTTTGAAAATTCTTAGTTGTTTTAATTTGTAATGTTCCCTAGTGTTGAAGGGAAAATGTGTATGTATTATTAATTTAAGCAAGAGGTTGTGGCAGAATGATATTTTGCTAAAAAGCTTCATTTCTTATGCCTATTATAAGCGGTTGTCGTTTTTGAGATAATCATGATGATGATGGTAAATGTTGGTTGAAGATCTATTTTGTGATTTGAAATTGTGATAGCATAGTTGTGATTGTTAGAAAACCTTTGTTTAGGTAGTTTATTTAAATTTCGGGGACGAAATTTCCTATGGTGGGGGGGTTGTGATGACCGGGTGCGCTACTCGTTTTGTTTTTCCTCGTTTAACTTTGGGTTTGTTGTGTTCAGAAGTTTTTCTCAAAATTTTGTTCTTGTTTATTCCGGTGTTGAATTTCACTCGTTTCGGAGGGTGCGAGGTCGGGTCCGGAAGGTTTGGAGTTGAGCCGAGAAAATTCTGGGTTGGAGGACCAAGGTCGCACATGCGAGAGAGGGGCCGCACGTGCGGGAGGTGAGGTCGCACGTGAGGAATACAGGAGAAAACCTAGGTTCATACTGAAATAAAAGCACGTGGAGCAGCAGGTGCGGGAAGGAGAGGGCCGCACCTGTGGAGATGAAGGCCGCACATGCAGAAGGCACGCTCCGCACGTGCGGGCGACACTTTGTCCATAAATCAGTCTTTTTCTTCTTCCTCGGGCTGTGTGTATATCACTTTTGTATATCATTTTCTCACTCTAAAATCAACTTTTGCTCCTCCTTCTCTATAAAACCTCCACAAAACATCTTAAACCCTTGATCTCTTTGGATTCATTGGAGTTTTGACCCAACTTCCTTCATCAAATTTGAAGAGCTAACCGAGAGTTTCATCTTGTGCGGTGGAGATTTGATTTCAACACCGTCAAATTTGGGGGTTTCTCATCTTTTCTTCTTCAACACTTGAGGTAGGGAATTTTCTTAGAGTTATATATATATATTTTGCAAGATTATGTTGATGTGGGACTCTTTACAAAGTGTAGTGATTTTGATTTTGATTTTGGTTCTTGTGAAAGGATGATTGCAAAAATGGGTTTACACCTTGTTTTTCTTACAATATTTGATAGCTTGACTATATTATGAGAAATGATGATTTGGGAAGAGATTCCCTCTTTGAAAAATGAAGAAATGTTGAGTTTTGGCAAAAACCTAGAACTTGAGATTTTAAGAGAGATGTTGAGAATTTGTGAATGTTTATCTATTACAATGTTGAAATGAGTGAGTAATTAAGAAATCTCTTGTTTTACTTAGTAAATGGTAAATTTTCTTGAAATATGAGAATCATTGATTTTGGGTGATTGATGCACTAAAATGTGACATAATCATGAAATGATAAGTTTGTTAAAAATGTTTGCGTATGAAGATGTTATTACTCTTGAAGGGTTCATATGGATATGTGATGATCTTGTGAAATGCATTGGATAAAGAAATGGAAATGTTTGATCACAAATGGAGCATTTGTGTGGAAGTTTTGTAAATGGATAACTATTGCATCACATGGATAATTGTTGCATGGGCATTTCAATACATTACTTGTTATAAAATCTTGAATTGGGATTTGAAACCTTACATTGAGAAAGAAATATTGTGAAATGAGTTTCATTGAAATGTTTTGGGGTAAATATGTTGGTAAGTTCAGTTAGGAGGTGTAGATGAAATTGATTAAGTTGGCCTGAGTATCCGGGGTGAAAGACCGAAAACACACGCGGAGGAGGTACCACGTGCCTACCGGTTAGTTACCGGGAAAGTGCGGATTTGGTAGTGCTAGTTATGCCTACTTGCAAACATCAACCTAGGGATTACCTGAGTCGTATTTACTGCCCCTTAAACTAAATTGTAAATTTCTGAATTATTGAGATTTCAAATTATCTTTGAGCATGGTAGTTTTCAAAAGATTAAAGATGAAATCTTCTTTTAAATGGCATAGCAAGGCATGTGCATTTCATATTGGGAATCATGCATAAATGTATATACTTTGTTAAGAATTCTCTACTGGGCTTTATGCTCACGCCTATGGGATTTTGGTGCAGGAAAGGACGTGGTGAACCCGCCAATCTAGGGCGTGGATAGATGCATATAGAGCACAAGGCTCTGTTTTGTTGTGATTGTATTTGTAAGCCTAGGGCTATAACTGTTTGAGTCCAAGAAACTATTTTTGTGTAACTGGGCTTGAGCCTTGGAATTTGTAAGCCCTTGGGGGCATTTTATTTTATTTTTTTTTTAGAGTTGGCGTTCTACATGCTATAGATTCATGTATTTCATATCATTGAATGTATAATTCGCATGTGGGACTATTTTGTACAAACTTTAATGATCAATGTTATGATGATTTGGGAATTGCTATTATTCTATAATGAATGTTAGTCGATATACCTAGATTATGTTGGAGAAATTTTGGGGCGTTACAAAATGGATCTTACCGCATTATGGAGTTTGTTGTTGGTAGGGACGGATCTAGGATTATGTTTTTGGGGGTGTTACTCTATAGTTTAAAAAATTGGAGGGCTACTCCATATAATTTTGAAATTATCTACAAAAAATTTGGGGGTACGAACTCCTATAATTTTAAGTTATTTTAAAATTTCTAATATAATATATGATATTTTTCAAATTTTTTGGGGTGCAGCCGCCCCTCATAGGGCCCCTAGATCCATCATTGGTTGTTGGACTTCTATAGTTGTTAAATTATGATGTCTAGGGTTTGTTGTTGGACCTCTGTAATTGTTAAATTATGATTATTTAAAAAAGAAAAAAAGAAAAAAAAGAATTGGGACTCACTAAAGACCAAGAGTTGTCTTCATAAATGAAGCGATCTCTTATTTGGCATGCCGTTAAGTGCATCATTGCTACCTATTTCCATTCTATCATAGTACAAGAAAAAAAGAAGTGAGACTTAGTAAACTAACACAGTAAACGTTACATTAGTTTATAAGAAAAATATATAAATTTGATTATGATACACGTTTTAACAACTCTACTAAAAATCCAACCATGAACCTTTTTTCCATGCAATTGTTGAGAATCAATATTCCATGGAAAAAAAATTTAACTTAAAAACAGCCCATTCCTAATGCAAGTATATATTTTTTCCATAACATTTTTAGGAAGTTACCTTAAAGATTATATTGTCAGTTGGTGAACCAATTCCAACTAACTTCTGTTGTCAAGGACTGATTCTTCTCTTCTGATTGAAGTATTTTATCTTTTATACTGTGTTTGATTAAGGGATTTGAAAAGAAAAAAAAAAATGTGTGAAACTAGTCGAAATATAAGTATATTTTATTCATATTTCACCAACATTTTCTCATTCTCTTTCCAAATCCCTTCGCAAATCATCTAACCAAATACAACGTTAAGGTGTCTTATTCTTCTTTATTTAGAAATATAAAAATCAGTCACAAAATTAAATACACAATATATATGGACCAATAAAATTATTTAGAAGTGTGTCTCTTCAATAAATTCTATAAAATTTTGCTCATTTATATATATATATATATAAAATATTTATTTTGGTGTATGATTTCTGTGTTTGTAATAGAACTGTATTTTTGCTTGTGTTGGTGCTCTCTCGAAGTTTAAAATTCTCCTACAGATACCGTGGGTTCATGAAGTCAGTATGCTTACGTGATAGGCCCTATGAAGTATGAATATGAAGTATGCCATTTTGAATAATATTTCAACATATTTGGTTTTAAGTTTTCAACTTTTTTAATGTTTTAGTCAATTTTTTTTTTAAAATGTACTTAATTTAGATATATTTAAAAAGTAAAATACTTGTCAATATATCTTTAAAAATTTAATAAACACACCCAAAAAAAAAAAAATGTACTAAATTTTTATATCTTTTTGATATTTAATGAATTTTTTTTATAATTTTTTATTTTTTATATGCCCTAGTTAGAGTCGCACCTCATGTGATTCATGTTACGTACTTAATGTTATGCCTCCTTTGCCCTTGTTGTCTTTCACAATTTACTTGAGATGACCTCATCATGCTCCATATATTAACATGAAATAACCACTTATAAAGGATGGTTAAAAGCTTTAGCCAAATTGAGTTATGGTTAGCTATCTTGGGTTTTGGACTTGTTTGATGTAACTTTTTGTGAGTTACAAATAGAAGTTAAAATCACTTATCTTTCAATTTCTAGATAATTATCTTTTACAATTTATTTAAATTATTTTTATCTAATAAATGATGAGCAAAAATTGTACCAAATAACGTAATGTACCAAAAATTGTACCAAATTGTAAATTCCACCAAGCTAGTTGAAATGATGTTTTCCTCTTTGCAATGAACCTAAACAATGGAATACACAAGGAACACTACATCAAATTAGTGTTCCAGTATCTTTCAATATATATACTAGCGTATGCCCGTACCTGAAGGCACGGTATAAATAATGTTAGGATTAAAATATAATTGTAATCTCAATACTATTTAAATTTATTATTTTATTTGATAAATTCACAAATTTATTATAAAATTTTGGAGTTCTCATAAAACTCTTCACAAAAACTCGTTTTTGCTTATATAATATATAGCTAGATAGATAGATGTGCCTGGCATACATACAATTTCTATGGGCGTACATACAATAATGCTTTTGCTTATATAATTATATGAAAATTTTATGTATGCCTGTAATGTCCTAATGTATTACGGGCTTACATACATTATATAGAAATATGTGTAAAATATATGGAACAAAAAGGAGAAAATAGAAAAAAATAAACAAATAGAGAGAAAAATAAAAATGGGAGAAAATAAAAATATAAAAAGAAAAGACGGAGGAATGTGGGATCATGGAAGGCTGTGTGAGAAAAAGAAAAAGTAAGAGAGAGAAGCGGGAAAGTAGAAAATGTACATGTAGGACATTTGTGAAAAATATATCTCAGCCATTGTTTTATAATTTAAACAAATTTGAGCCGTCCAAATGTCCTAGTAGGACAAATTCAAAAATCATCCTGCTTTATTATATAGATATATATTTGGAACAGAAAAAAAAAGTGCTTTTTAGAGGCATCTTTCCAACCTGTGGACTTGGAGTATTATGGTTAGATTTATCCCTATTCAAAAGAAATGACCTACTATCGGGGTAAGTAGAGCATACACCAACCCCAAGCATAAGAGACAAAATTACGAGCAGAGTATAGCACGGTCAATTTCACAAATAAATAGGATGCTAGTTGTGCTCCCTAACAATCGAGCTCTACTCACCTATGTGGAAGGCCAGCGCCTTTCCACACCACCACCACCCCAGTAGTTATCAGTTAAAAAATTAAGATAAGAACTTATCCTCTATTTGGTTTGTGTGAACAGAATAGATTGAAATTAAATAATTATTTTTTAGATTCTTTTGTGAAATAATTATTAATTTTTATAATGATGAATAATAATTTTATTTATAATGTATTTTTTGTTATCTTTTTAGTCAATTAAATATGAGAATGTATATTTTGAAGGGTAAAGTAAATTCTGTCCCTTTTATATTTGACTATTTTTTTTACTTTGACTCTAGAGTTTTTATTTATTTATTTATTTATTATTTTACTTTGACCTTTCATGTTTCAAATTTTTCTCAATATACTAATAAAGTTAATTACTGTGACTATTATATTCCAATCTCAAGTGCAGGATATCGCCAAGTAATATATCTCAGTGAGTTCGATGTGAAATCCACATTTCCAATTTGTTCAAATAAAATGATTGAACACACAAATAAAATAAAGAAAAATTGATTTTGAATTTTTTGGAATGATTGGATAATTTGAGAAAAATTAATTATCTAAAAGCTAAATTAAAGTGATAATAATATATATATATAAAAAAAAAAAGAAAGTGTTAAGGCATGAAGGATCCTCTACCAATCTTTTCTTTAAAATATTTCAAATTTAATTTGTATAACCCAGTTGAGACATAAACATAGGGTATTCTGAATCGGAACATAAAAATGATTATTTTATATAAAGATTAATTCCAAAAGATTGATTACTAATTGATTATATTATAAAATCTAGTTAATTGATTCGGATGAAATATCAAATTCTATTGTGTCTAGAGTATACGATAAACAAGATATTATATAGAACAATTTTTTTTAAAAAATAAATAAACTAATAAATTAAAATAATCTAATATTAAAAATCATGCTTAAATCATAAAATATTTATGAAGAAACTATTGAAATTTTGCACCTAGCAAATAAAATTAAAACTAGAAACGAAAGAAAATAATATGTATTAAGAAATAATTTGTAGATGTTTTTCATAGAGTTCCAGAAATACAAATTGAGTGGAATTACTACATTGAGAGGTAAGGATGAGTCTCCAAAATTTTGAGATTGTAGCTTTTCTGGGAAATTCTTGGCCGTGTGTCATGGGCAGACTCCTTTAGAGGCGCAGCGAATCAATTTCTCGCTCGTGTGGCGCTCAAACTCCACCAAGTTTAAGCCTGCCATAGGTTGTTGACAAATCGAGTGTTAATGATCTCACCCATTTGAACATTAGGGTGCAATGCTTTGTCAAGTAGAACAACTTCACAAAGAAGCTCCGTCTTCACCCGGATGCCACAAGTAGGCCTAACGCCTCAAGTGTACCAAGCACGACATAAGTCGCTTCATAGTGTCAAGCTTACCTCAAGCAAGGTGCTCGCCCAACTTAGGTTCATGTCGTCAAGGTGCCTAGCCACACAACAATGTGCTAGTGAAGGCCCTCGACTTAACCGACAAGCCAACATAGCATGTTGGGTCTGTAACACCCCAACTTCCGAGCCGTTAATAAATCAATTTAACCTCAAATTTAAAATTCTAACTAATTAATAACCTCAAAAATACAAATTGGCTCCAAAATAATTACACAAATGTCTATAATTTATAATTTATACAAATCTCCAAAAATAATATATAATGGTGGGCCCAAAAATCTCGAACTCAATAATTTTTTAAATGCTTCAACTGCAATTGCCACTAGATTTGCTCCACACCTAAAAAATAAATTAATTCGGAAAGTATACAATACAACAGGAATAGTAAGGCTCGGACAGAGAATAAATCAATAGGGATCCAACAATTACACAACCGATTAGATTCAATAATCAAGCAATTTACCCAATTGCACAAATAGACTAACTCAACATATGATAATTTATCCAAGACCAAATACCCAGTCCTACTTAGTACATGACCAGTGATCGGCCACACCTACCTCACCCAAGCACAACCGCTTATCCAGGCTATTGGTCCAAGCTATTGGCAAGGTCCACTCGATCCATGTACGGAGCATTTCCACGTCATTTAGCCAGACAAATCAACACTGACTGCATAGAACAACTTCGTAGAATTTGTCAAATGACTAGAGTAATTAAATGAATCAACAACGAATAATTCCACATAATTTATCAAACGATCAGAATAATCAAGAGGAGTACAAATTTACGGTAATTAAAATAAACTCTTTGCAAAGAGATTTAAAGAAGCATATTGTATACCACACGAATTACCTCAAATCAATCTCTTTCGTCGCCAACACTCGAATCTCGATATTTCTCCATGGATTTCCAAATTCTAAGCCATAAGGTATGTAAGGTTTCTCAAAATCTACAACTCTCCTCTTATATGAAAATGCTTACTTTCACTCTAAACACTCTTAATCTAAATTCTAAATTTGTATTACAAATGAAGAGAGAGAGAGAGAGAGAGAGAGAGAGAGAGAGAGAGAGAGAGAGAGAGAGAGAGAGAGAGAGAGAGAGAGAGAGAGAGAGATGAAACAAAAACAAAAGGGTGAAAAAAGAAGAAGAATGATAGAAATAGTTGAGAGGTGAGCTCAATTAATAGGCAAGGATACTTGGGACAAAAGAAAGAAAAAATAATAAAATAAAGTTTACTTGGCGGGCATTAAAAGGGTGTACTTGGGGAAAAAGAAAATAAACTTTCCTTGGAGACAAAGCAACTTGGAGAGAAAGGAAACTAAAAATGATTTTACTTACTAAGGAAGAAAAGTAAATCTATTTCACAAAAAGATGAATACTAATGAGGTGGACATAAAAAGAGATAAAATAAAGATAAGGAAATAAGTTAAATTCTCATCTAAAAATCTCACTACCAAACGGCCACCAATACCTCTCACTAAAATATTAATATCTAAAAAATACACGATTTCACAGGGTCTTTGACAGCATCTCGAAATGTCTTACGGTCAAGCATGTCTCAATTGATGCATATCGGATAGCCAAACGGCCATGCAAAGCCCACAAGCCACCAAGGGTCAATCTCTTGCCCATGGCGTAGTCCTCATGCCAACACGTGTGTTAGATTCCGCCTAAGGCCATTACGCACCTTAGCGTTGCACCAACGTGTAGCATGAGCAAGGCAACGTCTCAATCCGTAGCTCACTTGTAGCATAATGTAATCCCTCAATGGATTTAGTCAATGCATAGCTTGATGCCTTCATTCAATAGCCCACATATGCGGTGTTGCCTTCCAAGCGCTTAGCTTAAGCCACGGGATCGCCCTCGCACAATGTTGAACCCAAACCAAGCACTTGAGTTAGCACACGAGACCTTTGGTGGTGCCTCAATAGCTCATTCAGTCTAAAACGAGTCTCCAAGATGACATAACGCGTGGCATAAGGGAGACAACGTGTTAAACCTCTCCCTCGGGAGGCAAGCGCAGTGCTTACATTATTGCACCGTCCACGGGGCTCCCAAACCCACGTGGAGACTCTGGACACCCCTCTGGATGCCTGAAGCCCGCCCTTGAGTTACTCCAAGGTTGCTCACTTGAAGCCCAGTTTGGGCGGGGAGGCAGGTAGGTAGCACACCTTGTTCCCTTATATATGCTTGTTAAGCCTTTAGCCATCTGGCATGAGGAAACATGCCCTATGTCCGAGTTATAATGATTTTTTATAAATTCCAAAAATTAAGAAAAATCATGACACTTGGTTGGGAAAACATTTCCCCCAAGACCTCTTTCCAGTAAAAATTCAGCCCAAAATTCCTTCATTTTGGATACCCAAACATTGCACCAAAATTCTGCACTATTGGCTGCTGCTGCTGGGCCGTGGCCTGAGCCGCGGCCTAGGCTGTGGCTGGCAATGCTAGCAGGCAGCCTGGGCTGTGGCCTGCCTGCTGGCTGCTGGCATGGGATGCAGCCTTACTGCTTGCTGCTACCGGCTGATGTTGCTGGCAGTAGGCTGCGGCCTTGCTGCTCGCTGGTGCTGGTTGCTGGCATGGGCTGCGGCCTTGCTACTTGCTGGGTGTTGGTGGCCTACATGCCTTGGGCTGCTCGGGGCCAATGTTAGGCCATGTTGATGCCCTTTCAAAGGCCACTCTTGAGCACTCAAATGGTCACACCACCACGAGCAAAACGCCACGGAGTTGGCCTTGCAAGGTAGCCCGTGACACCATGCCATGCATCATCCATCCCATTATCCATCCAATCACTCTCATGCATCATTCATCCAATAGATTTTGCCTCATCCATCATTCATTCAAAGCTATCTTCTTTTTTTTTTTTTTTCCCAATTATTTTATCATAATTGAAAAATAACCTTAATCTTTATTTTAATTGCAAGTTATTTTGTAAAAATAAAAAATAAATTATTAAAAATAAAATGAGAGAATTAATTTAATAATAGTGTGTATTAATGATTAAAAAAAAATAAAATAATTATACACTTTTACTATTCATCATTAATTTTTGTTTAAAATTAGACCAAAAATGTCATGTTAGTCGTTATATGACATAAAAAATATATTATTATGTTAAAGTTTAAAATTGTGTAAAACATGTGACTTATATATAATAAAATAATTTTTATACTATGTGGCTGTTAATGTATTATTTTCTATCTAATTTTGGACATAAGTTAGTCGTAAGAGTAAATTGGAAAAAAAGTTAAAACGTGATTTTGAAAGTGAGAAAAAAATTTAAGTGCCAAAGAAAAAATAGTCAACATAAAAGAAAGAATCAAAGTGTAAAATATCACTTATATTTTGAAAAAATGATCATTTCTTTGCAATCCCTTCTAATAAACTGAACAATATGTTAATGAATTGAGGAGTAATTATCAACTAGTCCTAAATACTTTAAGTCTTATTTTTTTATTTTATTGTTTTGATCGGCAAAAGAAATCTCTATTGATGAGAATAAGATTACATCAATAAAGAGGAGCTTGGAGCTAGCACAAGCTCCAAGCTCCAGTTGGTGAGAAACCAACAAAGCAAAGCAAGAAAAACAACAAGCCAACCAACAGATCAAAACAGAATAAGCAGACCCAGAGGAGTTCCATTTGCTGTGTTGCCTCCAGAGCTAGACAGAGCAGCTGATGCATCCACAAAACACACGTCAAACAGATAGCCTAATCTGTTGCAAATTAGGGACAAAATCTTGAACAGAGTAATCAAACTGCAATACCCATTTGGCCTATAAAGCAATATGCACCTTAATTCTTTCACATGAGCCTTCAACTGCAGGTTGAGCCCCCATGAATGTACAATCATTTCTTAATTTCCAAACATACCAGAAAACCACAGAAGGAACTATTTGCCAAATTCTGGATTCCCTTGACTTGAACTTGCCACTAGACCACCATTGCAGCAGCCCCTGAACTGATCCAGGTATTACCCATACCAGGTCCCACCACTTTACCATTAGTGACCAGCACTCCCAGATCAGTGGACAAAAAAGTAACACATGTTTCAAAGTTTCCTCCTCAGCATTGCAAAACACACAAAAAGAACTAGCAATAGCAGCTAAGACCCCAATCCTTTTGTTTTTTGAATGCACCAATAAACAAGTCTTAAAATATCTATATTTATCAAGTTGTTTCATCTTCTCTATCTCCACTATTTTCCAAAAGTGTCACACTAGCATTGTCTACCACCACCACCACCACTGTTACCATCCACCCGCTACCATTACCGTCTACCCACCACCACCACCACCACCATTTTTCCAAAAGTTTCACACCACCATTGTCTACCATCACTACCATCGTCGTCGTCCACCCGCTACCACCGCTGTTGCCGTCTACCTACTACCACCACCGTCGTCATTTACGCACCACAACCACTGTCATTATTCGAATTCTATCACTGTTCACCAACTATCTCCACCATCATTGCAGTTTACACTCTACCATCACCGATTTACACTTTACAGTCGTAAATCTACACCTTACCATTGTCAATTTATACAACCACCATATCACCACCGCCTCATTTGTTTTAGATTCAAATTATTTTTCAGTGATAAATTTATCAATCTCTCTTATTTTTTGTGTGTATATAGAAGGTGGTGGTAGATTCTTGTAAATGAGTGAGTGTATGAGTAAAGATGGTGGATATTATAAAAAAAATTACAATGATAGATTTATTAATTAAGACTTGTAACTAAATAAATCTAATTAATAAGACTGACCCATAAGTGCCCTATAAATTAAAATGGTGACTGAATTTTAGGCCAAAGTTGACGAACATGGCTGGTTTGTGATTTGTATAAATATTTTTGGGCCCATGCATAAACAAATTAAAATCATTCGCGTGTATTAAAATCATTCACGTTTGTGGGTCTTCGATTCCCATTTTGGCTGAAACGTCTCCATTTGGATAATTGTTTCTTACGTGGAAATGTGGTGTAAGATTTTGATAAGCAAAAGCCACAACTCGTCTCATCGGATACTAAAAGAGAGCTTGAATGGTTCTTCGTCATATCTATCGTAATCATGTTTGGTTCCTTTCCCGGAAAATTACATAACGGATTACCCAAGGAAAATGAAAATTCTACCTTCTGTCCCATTTTTGGGGAAGAATCGCCTTCTTTGATTTCAGACAACCAACGAACCCAAGAAAAAGGATAGTTGTCACTTAATAGGCCGGACCTACCCGTAGTTGTGTGTCCCATAAAACAAAAAACAAAAAAAAAAGGGCAATTTGTGTCAGCTATTTATTCTTTGATTTTTGCATCATCTTGTTCGTGTAATGTTAATTGATTTGAATAGGTTAATAATTTTGTCTCAATTTTATTCAATTAATTATAATTTTTAATATTGTTTATGAAAAATATGTATATAATAAGAGGCACGTGTCATAATAAGAGGCATGTGTCTCAATTTGCATCATTTTGTTTGTGTAATTTTAATTGATTTGATTTTGATAATTAATTTATAATTTTATGTCAATTTGAATAAATTAATTACAATTCTTAATACTTTTTTTTTTAAATGGAAAATACGTATATAATAAGAGGCTTGCGTCATATTTTTAAAAACAAAATTATTAACCAATTCAAGTAAATTAATCTCAACTAACTCAATGATTGTTTTCCGTCAAAAATCCTAACGGTTTTATCAATTGAATCAAATTGACACAAAATCTAAAATGAAGAATAAAATTGACTCAATTGAAATGGTGGTGGAGGTATGGTAGAGAGCAACAGTCATTATGGAAACAAGTGGTGTGCAGTAAATATGGTGGGTTTGGGGGCAGGTGGATTCCAGCAACAGTGGAATCTGCTATGGTGTATTTAGTATGAAAGGGGATTGTATCATCTGTTTCATTAAATACTGCTGTGGCTGAGTTGTTTACACAAAATTTTAAACTTATTGTAGGAAATGGGGAGAGTATACAGTTTTGGAATGATAAATGGTTTAATGGTAGAAGTCTGAGGAATGATTTTCCTAGATTGTTCAGTCTTTCAATGGATAAGGAAGGTACATTGTAGTTTTTCTATCACGGGAAAGGGCAGTGCATAGATTGGAAACTGGAGGTTAGAAGATCCCTCTTAGCTTGGGAGGAAGAGGAGGTTCAAAGACTTACTGAATTGTTATCAGAGGCACCTATTTTAAATCCTACTGCTGAGGATTCTTGTTTATGGCTGGCAAGTAGTTTAGGAGAGTTCTCCGTGGCTTCGGTATGGCAAAGAATGGAGGCAGCTAAAGGGCCAATGCTCAGCATTTCAAAGGTTCTGTGGAAAAATTCAGCACCTCCAAAGGTTCAGTTTTTTAGTTGGCTAGCTTGGAGAGGGAGAATAAAGTCTGCAGAGTTAATGCATAGGATTGGAGTATTGAATGATAATGTTAGTTCTCTTTGTGTATTTTGCAAGGCAGGGGTGGAAATAGCTGATCATGTGTTGCTGTTATGCCCTTTGATCTGGAATGTATGGTTTGTTTTGGTGAATTGGTGGGATGTAAAATGGGCAACACCAGGTTCTGTGGAGACTTTGTTGCACTGGTGGTCTGGAATGAAATGGAGGAAGAAGGAGTTGGAGATTTGGAAGGTTGTCCCTTTGGCTATGCTGTGGTCTGTGTAGAAACTAAGGAACAACTGTCTATTTAAGGAAGGGCATGTTGATCTTGAAGGATTGGGGGAGTTCGTGAAAGTCAGAATTGCATTATGGGTTAAGCCTAATCTGAAGGGTATTAGATACTCAGTGCATGATATTGTTGCTAATCTGAAGCAGGTCAGAAGTTGTTTGTAAGCCAATGGGGGAGGGTGCTGGTGTATTAGTCCTAATATGAGGATGTCCTTGTTGTGTGATTGGTTGGCCTTTTTGTTTTTTTTTTTGTTTTTTTTTTCCTTTATGTATATCTGTTTGTGGATTGATGTCTCGCCAATCTGTGTGTTTAGTGCTAACAAATGATTGTGCTTCCTCCTTGGTGCCAACTTAGTTGAGATCGTGGTGTATTAGCTATGATGCTTTTTGCACTTCCCTCCTTTATTGATGTAAATTGATGCTTGTACTTGCATGTTTTCATTAATAAAGTTTTCTTTTTTCTTTGCTAATCAAAAAAAAAAAAAAAATTGAGTCAATTGAAAGTATAAAAACTAATATGAGACACAAGACAAAATATTAAAATTATCAATGTAATTTAACCAAAAAATATTTTATATAACCGGTATATCACATAACTAAATTAAAATTTTATGTGTCTTGTAGAAAAAAAATAATATCAGAGTTTAATGTGGCCGAACACTCAATATCGGTCGAGATTCACATTTATGAAATCACAAATAATGAGTAAAATAACATATTACTTCAATTTAATCACATGACATATATGTTATATAAAATATTTTCTTT
Organism: Camellia japonica; assembly: GCA_030407325.1. Taxonomy (NCBI): domain Eukaryota; kingdom Viridiplantae; phylum Streptophyta; class Magnoliopsida; order Ericales; family Theaceae; genus Camellia; species Camellia japonica. The sequence continues at coordinate 177,158,253 of JAPPVO010000031.1, forward strand.
CTCAAATAGTAAGAGAATGGATAATTATTTTGTATAGAGCATAGGAAAAGAAAGTCAGAGGAAATACTTATACGTGTCTCTATACTAGTTAAAGGACACGGCATATATGGACAACCAAAAAACAAAAAAGAAAAAAAAAGAAAAAGAGGCACATTAGTCAATTTGAACTCCACCCAAAACAAGGACCATTTTGCTACACTTTCTCCTCTTTTTGGCTATCTCTTTCACATTCTGCGTCCTCCCTTCCCTCTTCCTAATATGCTCCATCACCGACACTGCCCCAATAGCGGTTCAAAATTTTTGGAGATTTCAAATTAAATATTAAAATGAAGTCTTAACTAATTAAATGTTTAAAAAATTAGGACTTTTAATAATAAAATTTTTATGATTTTTTTTCGTAAGCCTTAAGCATAGTCTAAGTAAATTAATGGTTGAATCATTTTTGACCGCCCACTCCTTTTCCTCCCTCCCTCCCTCCCTCCACCCTTTATCTCGTCACTTACCTCCTTCTCTTCCTTTCAAAAGCCTCCCAACAACAAACACTTTGGACTTTACCAAATTCGATGTGATATTAGATATTCTATATGTGATCGGACATCGGTAATTATATATTTGAATGACATTTGTCTTGAAAAAATAGGCAGTTCTAAGCAAAAGACTATAACCTAAGAACTTATCCTGATCTACCAAAACAAGTTTCGCTTAAGTTAGGACTCGTTTAACGGGGAGTATCGAACCCACATCAAGTGCTATGGTAATAACAATTTGAGACTTAACCTCCTAACCAACTGTGCTATGTTCAAGAGATTGGCTCAGACCTGGGGTCTTAACTTCCAAGCCTTTACCAAGTGCGCTACTGCCTTACTATATGTAAAGAATGATAATTTGTTTCTTTATTTTGAGAAACTTTGTTGTATTGTTTATTTCTTCTGCGTTATGGAACTCCTAGATGTAATTATTTTCATATTGTAAATAATTTTTTAACGATAGATAAAAATAAAATAAAAAAGAAGAAAAAAGAAGAAAGAAATGGGTCTTAGCCTATTATGGAGTTGGTTGTTGGGACTCTCAGATGTAATTATCTTTGTATTGTAATCAATTTTTTAATGATTGACAAAAGAAGAAAAAAAAAATAGAAGAAGAAGAAGAAATGGGTCTTATGGGTTGGTTGTTGGGACTTTTAGAGATAATTATCTTTATATTGTAAATAATTTTTTAACAATTGACAAAAAGGGGAGAAAAAGAAGAAGAAGAAGAAGAAGAAGAAGAAGAAGAAGAAATGGGCCGTAGCCCATTATGGGTTTGTTGTTGAGTGTCTATAGTTGTTGAGTTATGATTGTTCGGATGTAATTATCTTTATATTACATTATGCGGTTTGTTGTTGGACTTAGATTAGGATTATCTAGATGTAATTATCTTTATATTGTAAATAATTTTCACTGATTGACAAAAAATAAATAAATAAATAAATAAAGAGAAAATAAAAGAATCGAGACTCATTAAAGACCGAGAGTTATCCTAATGAATGAGGCGATCCTTTATCTAGCATGATGTCAAGTGCAACATTTCTATTTCGATTCTATCATAGTCAAAAAAATTAAAAAAAAAAAAAAAAAAAAAAAAAAAAAAAAAAAAGTGAGACTAGTCTAACATGATAAATGGTACATCAATTTATAAGAAAAAATTTGTAAATTTGACTATGACAAATGTTTAAACGACTTCCACAAAAATCCAACCATCGACATTTTTTCCATAGAATTGTTGAGAATTAATATTCCAAGGAAAATTTATGAAAGTTAAAAACAGCAACATATGTTCATTACCGGCAATTGCAAATGGGAGTGGTTTGCTTTTTTTTTTTTTATTAATTTCTAATGCAAGCATATATGCCTTTCAATGGTCTTTTCCATAATTTTCTTAGCAAGTCACCCTAAAGTTTATATTCAAAACCAGTTGATGAACCAATTCCAACCAACTTGTGTTGTCAGGAACTGATTCTTCTCTTCTAGTTGGAACATTCTAGCTTGTAATAGGGGTCTTACTCTTCTTTGTTTAGAAATATAAAAGTCCATCATAGAATCGAATGTATAATATGGGTCAATAAGATTTTTAAAAGTGTGACTCTTCAATAAATTCATAAATATATTTAGGGTCTGTTTGGTAACGTTTACGTTTTCAGTTTATATTTACAAAAATTTTATAAATTGGTTTTTGTTTATTTTTTAAAAAATATAAACTACAAATGCGTTTGGTATTTGACAAAATGTTTAAAAAAAATTTAAAATAAAAAGAGTGAGAAATGGCAAATGGTGGCAAGTGGCGGAAGACAGTGGTGGAAAGTGGTGACGGTGGTGATGGGTGATGGCGAGTGGGTGGTGTGGTGGTGGGCGGTGGGTGATGGTGACGATGGTGGGTGTAGCGAGTGGGTGTGGTGGTGGCGGGTGTGGGCGATGGTGGCAGGTGGGTGGCGGATCGGGTGGCAGGGTGGTGGCGGCGGGGTGGTTGTGGGTGGGTGGATGACGTGGCGGTGGTAGCAAATGGGTGGTGGTGGTGGTAGCGGTAGCGGTGATGGCAGGTGGTAAGTGGTGGTGACAAGTGTGTGACGGGTGTGGCGGGTGGGTGGTGGTGGCAGGTAGGTGGCGGGTGGTGATGTTGGGTGGGTGGGTGACGGTGGCGTTTGGTGGGTGGTAGTGAGTGTGTGGTGGTGGTGGTGGTAACGGGTGGTAGATGGTGGTGACGGGTGGTGGGTGGTTGTGGCAGGTGGGTGGCGGATGGCGGGTAGTAGTGGGTGGTAGCGGGTGGTGGTGGTTGTGGGTGGGTGAAGGTGGCAGGTGGTTGCGAGTGGGTGGTGGTGGTGGTGGTGGCAGATAGGTGGCGGGTGGGTGGTAGGTGGTGGTGGTGGTGGTGATGGGTGGTGGCGGCGGGTGGGTGGCTGATGGGTGGTGGTGATGGGTGGCTGGTGGTGGTGGGTAGCTGGTGGTGACGGTTGGTGGATGGTGGTGGTAGATGGGTGCTGGGTGGTGGTAGCGAGTAGGTGGCGGGCGGTGGATGGTAGTAGCGGGTGGCGGGTAGATGGCAGGTGGGTAGTGGTGGCGAGTGGGTGGCAAGTGGGTGGTGGGTGATGGTGGCTGACACGTGGGTGTTGGTAGCGGGTGGTGGGTGGTGGTAGCAGGTGGGTGGTGAGTGGTGGTGGCAGGTGGTGGTGGGGGATGGGTGGTGGTGGCGGAAGGCGGTAGTGGAAAATGGTGGCGGGTGGTGGCTAGTGTTGGGTGGTAAAAAAAAAAAAAAACTAAAAACTCAAAACGGAAACATATTTTTTGAGTTTACATTTTTTGGCCAATTTTATAAACTATGACCACTGATTTATAAATCAAAAATTTACCAAACAAGTTTTTATTTGAGTTTTTTAAATTTTTGTAAATATAAACAGAAAACTGAAAACGTTGGCCTGTTTGGTAACTATTCTGTTTTCAATTTTCAGTTTATATTTACAAAAATTTTAAAAACTGTCATAAAAACTTGTTTGATAATTTTTTTGGTTTATAAATGGTTGTCTCAGTTTATAAATTTTCAATTTTTTTTTTTCAATTTTTTTTTTCAAATAATTTATTTTCAATTTTTTTTAAATATTTTTTTTTCAATTAATTTTTTTTCAAATATTTTTTTTCCCAATTTTTTTTTTTCAATTATTTTTTTTTCAACAATTTTTTTCAAATAATTTTTTTTCAATTAATTTTTTTCCAATTAATTTTTTTTTCAATTATTTTTTTAATTAATTTTTTTTTTCAATTTAATGTGTGTGATCCCATTGTCATAAATAATAAAAAAATAAATATAAATATTTTAGGCCTGAACAAATATATTTTTTAGTTTATGTTTTTAAAATTTTTTAAACATTTTGTTAAAACCAAACGCATTTATAATTTATGTTTTTTTAAAAATAAACAAAAATCAGTTTATAAAATTTTTGTAAACATAAACAAAAAACATAAACGTTACCAAACGCATGTTTGATTTATGTATTCCCAAAAAAACTGTACCCTTCCTCATGTGAATGCTCCTGTTAAAGTTTAACTACTACAAATACCATTGCTAGGCAATTGTGAGAATAAGTGAAACGTAAAGGGTAAGTTATTAATAGGTCCTAATAATTAGATTTAATTTCTATCAACTCCGATTGAAAATTAGTCGTAGCAAAATTGTCACTGAAAATAATTTTTTGTGATGATTTTTTACATATGTCGCTAAACATTGATAATTAATAATTTTTTTTTGGTCACGGTTTTTTGAAATTGTTGCCAAAACTTACAATTAGTGACGTTTTTCAGTGGCGAATTTTTCAAGCTATTATTGGAAGTTGAAAATTAGTGACTTTTTTTGTGACACTTTTTTTTTAATCCATCGCTAAAATTTATAATTAGTGATATTTTTCGTAATAATTTTCATCCTGTCGCTGAAAATTAACAATTAGTGACTTTTTTTTAATAGTGTTTGATGAAAAATATCATTAATTATCATACGGCCTATTAAACAATAAGTTTACTTATTAGAATCTACACATAAGTTTTCCAAACATAATCCATTAATCTATTTTTCCAAATTTTAAATCTATGACTATAAAGTTAATAATATGTTTGATAACATTTATATTTATAATTTTTTATTTATATTTATAGAAATTTTAAAAATCATACGTAAAAATTCGTTTAGTTTTTGTTTTCTTTTCAAAAAGTTGTACACAAATTTTGTAAACACAAAAGAAGTTTTTTGGTTAATTTTTTGTTTAATTATTTTTTCTTTTTCTTTTTTTTTTCTTTTTTTCCATTCTTTCCGACTATCACCCATTGCTTATTATTACCTGTTACTATTACTAATGACCTCCTCCACCAACGACCTTCGAACTCTACCTCCCTCAACAACCACATGCCATTGCCAACAACTATCTCCCACCATCAGTAACTATCTTCGACAATCACATTTTCTTGAAAACAACCTTCAACTACCACAACCAGTTACTATATCTGACTATTGGCAATCACTTCCGGCCACAGGCCACCACTTTTTGTCAAGCCCCACTTTTTATTACTCGAAGTCATTACCAAATTCATTAATTTAATCCATTATCAAAGATAACATGCGGAAAACTCTTTAATTCAATAAGTAGGAATAAATAACAATTCTCTCATCCGAATACAAATTAAATACAACATGAGCATACTAAATAAACTGCCCGTGGGCTTACATCATTAAAGGATCAAGAAGAAGGGTATAAGCCTTTTATATAAATGGCATTCCGCCAACACAAAAGAGGCCCCGTGGCCAACAAATATGAAGATCCAAAATCTTGTAGCACATCCTGATTAACACCTAAAAAAGATTCAACAACGTGGGATGAACATATAGTCCAGTAAGGATCTCAGCATGGTCCTCAACAACAACAATTTACAGATAGCTATGATCATGAATGCTCAATCTCATACTAGAATAATGATGTGGCAGTTTATACAAAATATACATATGTATGAGCTTTTCTCAAAATCAACCATTTCATTCAATCACTGAAAACGATTCACCTTTCTCATCTTTTCATTACCCTCTTTTCCAAATTTTCATGACAATAACAATTCTAAAAAAAAACAATTTCGTCAAGCCCGTTACTTTTCACCCTTATGCCGTACTTACAACAGATTTGCCTTTTTCAAAATATGTTCACAAATATCTAATTTCCTTCAATCTTTCCAAAATCTCAAATTTGTATTTACGTCTGTTCCCAACACATTCACATCTATACATGCATGCCTTTAGCAAAAAGGAAATAACAAATCATCAACATGAATGTAATCAACAACTGAGGCAACTCGGCCTGTCAAAACTGTAACCATCGTAAACCATAACATACTCAGATATACTGAGACAATGATGATAAAAAGCTCTACTCTACCTGCCATAGGCACGGTAAGCCAAAGATACACCTCTCACAACAATATGCCAATTTACCAGACACCAGCTGGAAGGGAATGGTACCTCTGTTCCATTTTACCAGGCGCTACCTGGAAGGGTGTGGTATCTCAGATTCTCAGCGCAGCCAATTCTCCAGGCGCTAGCTGGAAGGTAATGGTACCTCTGATTCTAAGCGTGGTATATAACACCAATCATCTCAACGCGACAAAGCATAACCAAAAAGTGTAATACATACACATAAATGATACTACAATGCTCAACCAATCACAAGTGTAATGCATACACAACAATCCCACACAACAATGTCATCCTCCACCGATGACCAAGGACAAAACCTCTAAATGCATGTATTCAACACACTTATTAAAAAGACTCAACTCTCAGGAGATCTTAAGCCCAACAACAACACTAGTACGATAGTTAAAGATAAAACCCCCAAATGTGTGTATTCAACACTCATGATAAAATAATTCAACACTCACATTTACTTTCCAAGACTCACATAGAGTTATCTTTTCATTTTCCATTTTCAAGATCAACTTTCATAATTTTCCAGACCAACACATTCCACCACTTATTCCAACCCACTTTTCTCATTTTACAAAACCAATCTCATTCTTTTCATTTCACAAAACCAATTTCATAGACAATAAAGCCATAACTCATCTTAGTTCAATATGTTCATTTCAAAATAACCCCAATGCCATATTTAATCCCTTAGCCATTAACACTTTTACACAACCCATATTAACAATAATAATTTACAAACATTGTTCAACCATCCTCCCTTTTTAATTTGCCAAATCAAAATATAATTTAGGGCTTTCTGTTCTTTCTACATAATCATGCTAGATTTACTTCCCAATTAGCCCAATCAATGATTAATGATAACAAACTCATTTTTTAACAACCAACCCTAGGTTCCCACTCATGATTTTCAAAGAAATCCAACATGGATATAATTTTCATGCAATACAAAACTACCACATATCTATCTATAGACGAAGTATTGAAAAAGAGTAAGGAAATCCCTACCTCAAATGGAGAGCCCCAAGGAGAAGAGGAGGGAAACTCGGAAGTGCTCTAAACCCAAACTTTTTCGGATCAACATGTAGCCCTCGCGATGCTCAACCTTTCTTACAAAGAGACTAGGGTAGGAGACCACTAGGACTAGATGGATTTATAGAGAGAAGGTATGTAGAGAGAGAGAGAGAGCAGCCGTTCTAGGGTTTGAGGAAGAAAGAGGATCAAAAATAGAGAAGAAGACCCCTGTTGTGAACTGATATACTTGATCCTCGCTCGAGCGAATGAGTGGTCACTCGAGCGACCAAACACAAAGAAACCTCGCTCGAGTGCACAAAGCCTCGCTCGAGCGAACAACACGAAGCTTTAGGTCTGCAACCCATAAGCACGCTCGAGCGAAGAAACCCAAAACATACAGCTCGCTCGCTCGAGCGAAGGAAAGCTCGCTCGAGCCAAGGGACACAACCATCAGGTCCAAAAGAGACGCAGACGCACGCTCGAGCGCAAGAATTATCGCTCGAGCCAAGAGACACAAACTCAAAGCTCGCTTGAGCGACAAAATCCTTGCTCGAGCGAAGGCACCAAAATCTGGGCAGCAACACTATGTTTCAAATCACAACAACCCTGCCACAAACTTGCCCAACATATCCCAAAATTCAATAATAAGAAATTAAAGGATGGAAACAAGATACAGATAACAACACACAACTCGGAACTCGAGTCCAGAATACCACAAAGGACGGGGAAAAACCCGGATCACTATACTTTTTGTGGCCAACAATTACTTCAAGCCACTGCCAATCGTCTCTCATCGATGGCAACCACCTTCGACCACTACCTCCAGCAGCTTACAACCACCTCTTGCCACCATCTCTAAGCATTGATAAATTACCTCTTGCAGCTTTCTATTTTCACTTATTTTTTAAATAAAATTTTAAAACACTTGTGCAACATACATGTTTTCTGTTTTTGTTTTTACCCAAAATAAATATAAATATGTTTAATACTTTTTGTAAATTAAAAACAATAAAATGTAAATGTTGTCAAATAACACCTTAATGTTCAACTTTACACTTCCCTCTTTGTTGATGTAAGTTTTTGCATATAATCCTTTTTTGATCAATAAAGTTTCTTTTTGCTAATAAAATAATAATAATAATAATAAAAAACACCTAAATGTTCAAAATTTATACTTTTTTTTTTTTTTTTTTTTTTTAAAGTTGATGCGGGAAAGTGCTGTTTTATTTTATTTTATTATTGTTTATTATTTGGTGAATGGAAAAGTTAAGTGCCTATTTAACTTCTTTAACTTATGACAAGGGTCATGCTATAGGGGTGTGTAACATGTGTATCATATAACTTCTTTAACTTATTACAAGGATCTGAAACTGGTGTTTCCTCTCTACAACACGACAAAATTAGTAATATTTTTTATGATAATTTTGAAATTGTCGCCGAAAATTAATACTCCTTCCGTCCCAAAATATTAGTCCGTTATTCTATTTTTCATTGTCTCAAAATATTAGTCCCTCTTCAAAAATTAAGTACAAAAATAATATAAATTTCCTATTTTGCCCTTCTTTTAAATTAATAAACAATATAAAAAGTACAATTATGACATTGATATTCCCAAATAATGTACTATCAAAAGGGTAATTTTGGAAAATTAACTTTTCTAAAGTGCAATAATTGTACTACCAAAAAAAGTTGAATTCCTCAAAATGGACCATTATTTTGGGACAGAGGGAGTAATTAGTGTCTTTTTTTAATAGTGTTTGATGAAAAATACCATTAATTATTATATGACCTGTCGCTGAAAAACACAAATTTTGTAAGCACAAAGGAAGTTTTTTGTTTAATTTTTTTAATTATTAATGTTTTCTTTTCCCATTCTTTCCGACTACCACTCATTGCTTATTATTACCCGTTGCCATTGCCAATGACCTCCTCCACCAACAACTTTCAAACTCTACCTCCCTCAACAACCACATGTCATTGCCAACAACTATCTCCTACCATCAGTAACTATCTTTGACAATCACATTTTCTTAAAAACCACCTTCAACTATCACTTTGGGCCAACCAACCACTATATCTGACTATTGACAATCACCTTCGGCCACCACTTTCTGTGGCCAACAATCACTTCCTACCACTACCAATTGTCTCTCCCCGATAGCGACCACCTTCAACCAATATCTCCGGTAGCTGACAATCACTTCTTGCCACCATCCCCAAGCATTGATAAATTACCTCTTGTAGCTATCATTTTAACTTATTTTTTAAATAAAATTTTAAAACACTTATGCACCATACATGTTTTTTGTTTTTGTTTTTAATCAAAATAAATATAAATGTTTAATACTTTTGTAAATTAAAAACAGTAAAATGTAAACGTTGTCAAATAACATCAAAATGTTCAAAATTTATACTTAGGCCTCGTTTGGGAACATGCTATTTTAGTAACTTTTGGGCCAAAATTTAAGGTAAAAGAAACTAGTATGTTTGGAGTGGCTTTTTGGCTTTTTACGAAAAGATGTGTAAAAAGTAAAGAGAAAATGGAATCTTTGACTTTTTTATATAGGTTATAGGCTTTTTGACTTTTTTAGTAACTTTTTGACTTTTTGACTAAAATGTTAACTTGTCAAGCGAGGCCTTAGGGTATTAGTTTTTAGTGATTTTTATTTTTATTTATTTATTTATTTATTCGAATGTTCAAAATTTATACTTAAGAGTAGTTTGGTATTAGTTTTTTTTTTTTTTTTTTTTTTTTTTTTTTTTTTTTTTTTTTAAGTTGATGCGGGAAAGTGCTATTTTATTTTATTATTTTTTAATATTTGGTGAATGGAAAAATTAAGTGGCTTTTTAACTTCTTTCACTTATGACAAGGGTCATGCTATAGGGGTTACATGTGTATCATGGGGGCGTGTAACATGTGTATCATATAACTTCTTTAACTTATGACAAGGATCTGAAACTGATGTTTCCTCTCTTCTACACTCAACAAAACTCAAATTATAATGAATGGAACATTGTTGTTCAGACTGAATTACTGCTTGAAGTCGACTAAAATGGCAGGATGTGACGATTGGTATAAAATTTTGTTGGTCCATACGTAAACAAATTAAAATCCTTCACGTTGTGGGGTTGGGTTCCCATTTGGGGTTGAAAAATCACTTTCTATGTTCATCATTCACTCTTACCCAGGAATATTAGAAAATATTTAAGACAAAAAAAAAAAAAAAAAAAAATTTATCATAATTTGACTTACAATGATGTGATATGATAGTATTAATTTTTGATTTGTTACACACTGAATGATGTAAGATCTTACTCTCTTGCCACATCATTGTGAGTGTATTTAAATATTTAACATGTGGGTCTCTAATATCTATACTATTATATAAAGTGAACAATTTTGATAGGCAGGGGCGGGCCTATTAATAGACCATTAGAGGCCTTGGCTTTCCTGTCCAAAGTGAGAAATACTACTTGGATGATTCTATTGCTACCAAAAACTTTTCACTTATTACATATAGCTCCCCTATTGGCTATCATCCATAGGGCTATGTAAAATATCTTTCAATTTGCTAAAATCATACCGATCCGTATCATTCTGCACCGCTCTATCTGCTAACTACAGTTTAAACTTTAAAATTTATAATCCGCTTTCGAAACTGCTTTGGTCTGCTCTGCTATAGTTAATACACACACACACATATATATATTAACCTATAATGAAATATCAAAGTAAAAATGAGTGTGAAAGAGATTTAATATGTGAAATTTATTACAAATTAGTAGTTATATATATGAAAAATATCACGTAAAATTAGTTTGTGTTATATATATGAAAAATATTATGCAAATTAGAGTTATATATTATGCATAAGCTTAATACTTGGTTAGAATATTCTTCAATCCGCCAATCCGTCCAAAACCACTCAAACAACAATTTGTCAATCCGCCAATCCGCTAATTCATCATTCGATTGATAATTTTACTCTTAAACCACCTGAACCGCACCACGTACACACTTATCTAATGTATAAAATATTGAATTTTTTTTTTTTTTTTGAATAAATAAAACAAGCTTTTATGTAATGTACAAAAGAATGGAACACCAAATAGACCTCTAACCTCTGCTTGTTTGTTGTTGTTGTTGTTTTTCTTTTCTTTTTTTTTAAATTTAAATTTAACAATATTATTAAATTAATCATATTTTTTAATCTTATTTTACTCATTATGATGAGAACTCTCAAATATTCAACCAAGAACTTCTCTCGTAGAGTGGTGCCCTTTATAAGACTCAATTTCTTATACTGACTGGATATTAATGAGATTCATGCAAAGTCCATTGAAGACTTTATTTCACTTTAAATTTCATGTATCTATGCTTAGGAAGTATGAACTCGACCCTTTTCATGTTCTTGATTAGGTTGACTTGGAGGTAGATGAGGATGCCTCTTACAAAGAACGACCGGATCAAATATTAGATACCCGGTAGCAAGTGCTACGGGGCAAAACTATACCGTTGGTAAAGGTGTTGTGGAGACACCATAGGGTTGAAGAAGCGACGTGGGAACGGAAGGCGGAAGTCCGCTCCAAATATCCAGATTTATTTGAAAATGCTGAAGTTGCTTTTCTTTTGTAATATTCCCTAGTGTTGAGGGAAACGTATTTAAAGTTGTTAACCATATGTTAATATATGCGTTGTTGTTTTAAGCATAAGGTTGTTTAGAGTTGTCATTACTTTTTGGGAAATTTCATGTTTATGCATATTTGGGAGGTTGTTGTTCATGAGATGACCATGGTGGAAATGGTGAAATTTGGTTGAGAGTTAATATTGTGATTTGAAAAAAAAAATAGCGTGGTTTTGATTGCTAGAAACCCTTTGTTTGGGTAGTTGATTTGAAATTTCGGGGACGAAATTCTTTAAGGGAGGAAGGTTGTAGCGATCCCAGTTTTGCCACTTCACTGATTATATCGGGGGTCGAGCTGCCCGGTTAGCTCGTGGGGGTCCAGGGGGCAGCACCCTGGCGGGGGTCGAGCTGCAGTGCCCCCAAAACAAAAATGCAAAATCCATTTGAAGTTGCTTGTCCGCTCGAGCGGGAGAGCAAGCTGCACGTGCGAATTTCAGGAGAGAGCACAGCTTGCACACTACTAAAAAGGCAGGTGCGATAGTGAGGTGCGGTGGGTTGGTGAGATCCGAAATTTTTTCCCTTTTCTTCTCTCTTTGGGCTGAAGTTGAATCACTTTTGTGTATCTCTCTCTCTCTCTCTCTCTCTAAAAACATTTCCTTTCCCTTATCTCTACATTTCCTACCAAAAACCTTACAAGATCTTTGATTTCTTCAAATCCTTTAGGATTTAGACCTAAGTACTTCATCAAAGTTGGTTAGCTCCTCGAGGGCTTCGTTGTGTGCGGTGAAGATCGAGTTTGGACACCGTTGATTTTGGGGGTTTCATCTCATTTCTTCTTCAAAACTTGAGGTAGGGATTTTCTTAGAGTTATATATATATTTTTGCAAGATCTATATGATTTTCGAAATCATCTTTCGATAGCTTTGAAAATTGATTGTTGATTCAAGAAGTTGAGCGATTTTGAAAGTGGGTTTGTCTCTTGTTCTTTTAAAATGATCTTATGGGTTTTGATCTTCGTTGATTAAAGAAAAGATGATTTTGGAAAGATTTCTTTCAAAAGATTTGAGTTGTATAGTTTTGGTGAGAAAACCTAGAATTTGGGGATTTTTTTAAAGGAGACTGAAAATCCATGAATAATATTGTTATATCTATTTTGTGTGTCAAAATAAATGGATGTTTGGAAAATTTCTTATTTATATTTATAAATGATGAATTTCAGGTAATATGAGAATTGTTGTTCATTTTGGAAATATTTTCAAAACGTTGAATAGTCTTGAATAACTAATTGTCGATGATACTTGAGAAAGGAATTGTGTTATTCCTTGGATGCTGAATTGGAATAAAAGTATTTATATTCATCTTGTGAAATTAGCATATCAATTCATTTGATTACATTAACTTTGAAAGTTGATTTGAAAACTTGCATTGAGAAAAGAATGTTGAGAAACAAATTTTCATGGAATGGTTTTGGGTAAATACGTTTGTAAGTCTTGATAGGTGGTATAAATGATATTGAATAAGTTGGCCTAAGAGTCCAGGGTGAAAGACCGAAAACTCGCGCGGTAGATGTCGAGCCTTCCGGTTAATACCAGTAAAAATGACAATTTGGTAATACTCGTATAGTCTACTTGCAGACACCGACCTGGAGATTACTAGAGTTGTATTTACCGCCCCTTGAATTAAATTGTTAAGTTCTGAACAATGGACATTTCGCCTAACTAAAGGCGAGGAAATATGTGTTGGGAGTACAAGGCTCTCATTTTGCTGTAACTTTGTTTGTAAGCCAAGGGTTGTATTTGTGTGGGTTTGAATAACCATTTTGTATAACTAGGTCTAAGCCTTGGAAACTTGTAGACCCTTGGGGGTATCTATTTGTTTATGTTATTTTGATTTGAAGTGAATGTATTATCGCTTGAAGATTATTTGTATCATGTAATGCAAGTGTGAGAATTTATTTTCAGTTTTACTTTAAAAG
>JAPPVO010000031.1:177171954-177255952 GCA_030407325.1 Camellia japonica
AATGTAAAGTGTGCCGTGTGTGCAATGAACAAGTAATGAGAAGCAGAAATGTAAATCAATAGGACAGAACGTACCTCCCAGGCTCTCCAATAGTCACCGAGTAAGTCTCCCCGCCCGCGAGAGGCCGCGCTCATATAGCAATAGAGGGTAGCCAGGCCGGCGCCACCCCAGTCGTACCGACTGACCTGTGATAGGTCCACTAGGGCACTCAAAAGATACAACCCGACAGTGTTCCCCCTATCAGCAAACAGAGTGGTACCCAAGAGGAACATAAGGAAACCGCGGGTGTACTGCTCAACCTCCTCAGGAGACTCGGGCTCCATTTCCGGCCTCCGAAAACGGGAAGAGAACCAGGTGTACCGGACTCTCCCAGAAGCTCTGTCCACAGGCGGGCGGGCCCCCAACAGATGTACCCAAGCGGCCTCCCATTCGCCCATATCCTCGTCATAAGGAATGGGCCAACCTCCTATGTCTAGACCGGTAAGTACGGCGAAATCTAGCGGGGTCATGGTCAAATCCCCGGTGGCGGAAAAATGGAAGGAATTGGTGGTGTCCAACCATCTCTCCACCAAAGCGGCTAAGAGTGTCCTACTGGCAGGACAATGTGATAACCCCATGCAGAAGGCCCCGAACCCTGCTAAATCAACCAAATCTCGGACAGCCTCCGGAAGCTCGGTATACCACTCTCTCGCGGCAGTGGAGCCGTATCCTCGCACGGTACGAGAGCCCACCTGCATTCAGAATGAATGCACATGTCAGTATGAAATGAATGAGCCGTGTGCAAATGAAATGAATAAGCCGTGTGCAAATGAAATGAATGAGCCGTGTGCAAATGAAATGAATGAGCCGTGTGCAAATGAAATGAATGAGCCGTGTGCAAATGAAATGAATAAGCCGTGTGCAAATGAAATGAATAAGCCGTGTGCAAATGAAATGAATGAGCCGTCTGCAAACGCAAGTAAATGAACTGTGTGTTCAGAAAAATCAAAATATGGGCTGCGTGTTCATCTCAAATGTCTGGGCTGTGTGTTCAGAAAATTAGTGTTATGGGCTGCGTGTTCATCTCAAATGTCTGGGCTGTGTGTTCAGAAAATCAGTGTTTTGGGCTGCGTGTTTATCTCAAATGTCTGGGCTGTGTGTTCAGAAAATCAGTGTTTTGGGCTGCGTGTTCATCTCAAATGTCTGGGCTGTGTGTTCAGAAAATCAGTGTTTTGGGCTGCGTGTTCATCTCAAATGTCTGGGCTGTGTGTTCAGAAAATCAGTGTTTTGGGCTGCGTGTTCATCTCAAATACTTAGACTGTGTATTCAGAAAATCAGAGTTTGGGACTGCGTGTTCTACTCTCAATCAGTGTGGGCTGTGTGTTCACCATCAACTAGAACTGTGTGTTCAGAAAATCAGAGTTTGGGACTGCGTGTTCTACTCTCAATCAGTGTGGGCTGTGTGTTCACCATCAACTAGAACTGTGTGTTCAGAAAATCTGAGTTTGGGACTGCGTGTTTTACTCTTAATCAGTGTGGGCTGTGTGTTCACCATCAACTAGAACTGTGTGTTCAGAAAATCAGAGTTTGGGACTATGTGTTCTACTCTTAGTCAGTGTGTGCTGTGTGTTCACCTTCAAATTCGGGCTGTGTGTTCGACAAATCAGTGTTTGAGCCGTGTGTTCAATTCTTAACTAATGTGTACCGTGCGTTCACAATCAATCGATGAGCCTAGTGTTCAGAAATTCAAGTGTTTAAACCATATGTTCAAGATGCAAGCAAAGTACTATGTCATAGGCTAAACAGTGTGTTCAAGCATGGCAAAGGTATGAAATGCACGAAAAATACAGAAAATGAAGTAAAATACCTCTCGTGCCTCGTAAGAAAGGTGATGCTCTGGCTCTTGTAGAAGTAGATCTCCGGGTGCCCGATCATTGAAGTCAATAAAATGACGGAAAATGGCTCGCGGAAGAACATGCACCCGGGGTATCTCTCGGGAACAAAGGGTCGGACCCTCGGGGGCAGCGTCATGATATCGAAATCATCCCCGGCACCTGGAGGACCTCCACCATGAGGGAAATTACCTGCCATTTCGAAAAATCTGCAAAAGGAGCAAAAATGAGCCAAAATTGGAAAAAGTCAACAAAAGTCAACTCTCGGGAAATGAAAAAGTCAACAAAAGTCAACTCCCGAGAAAATCTTCCAAATATTGAGACAAACTTACCTCAAGTGGTGAAAATGAGAAAAGAAGCCCCGAAATCAAAATTTAATCGGTCCAAAGTGCTTAAAATCGAATGTTTTTGCGAAAACAACTTGCGTGGGAGGCTGAAAAGCGCGTATAAAGTGCAGATCTGAAGGAGAAAATGGTTTAGGAGACAAGAGGAGAAGATTTCGCAGCTGTGGGTGTGAGCTCGAAGTGAATGGATGAGAGGATATAAAGAAAATGAGGTGAAAAGACAAAGTTGCCCCCGGATTTGGGCAGGTGGCCAGCCGGCCACCTTTTCTGGCTGGCCGGCCATTTGCTTTTTGGAAACTGGCCGGTGGCCTCCCTTAGGCAACCAGCTGGCCGGCCATGTCCCCACATGCTCACCTAGCTCTCTGCAAATTTTGAGGAAGATTGGAGTTCCCGGGACCTGAAAAAGTTCAAGAAAAGTGCACTTCCGGTCGCGAAATCGCCTCGCCGGGACATCAGCTGCAATTTCTGACATGTGTCTCATCATCACTCATCAAAATCAGAATGTATCCTTTTTAAGCATGTTGTAACCTCTCCGGGAGGTGAACCAAAGGCCGCAGTCGAGTCGCCTTCACCGAAATGCGCGTTTCCTTACTCGTTGTTTCGCAACAAACGGGCACCCTGATTTATGCTCGTTTTGCATTGTTGTGCACATAACTTGCATTCTCATGAGCATTTTGCATTGTCATGCATGTTTTCTTGGTATACCGTACCTCTGTGCTCGAGCATGCATTGTCACGCACGTTCCTTTCTTGCATTGTGATACATTTACTCGCCGACACTGCGTGTGTCAAACTTTCGGAATCACAGGAATCACATTGAATATATGTTGTTAGCATATTGTTCTTGTTGAATTTCTTTTTTTGCAGGCACGATGTTGTATGTACGGTTCATTTGAGGCTGGTACGACCAGACGAATCGCGCAGGTATCGTATCTTCTCCGTGTGAGACGCGACGAGAATTGAATAATTCTCCGCATTCCTAACTGCATGAAATATAGTTGTTGCTTTGCATTCTTGCTTAAAACTGTTGCATCCATTTGCGAATACTTGCTTCATTACAGCTTGCTGCACTTGCATGATCATTAAGTTACATCTGGCTCCATGCATATCGCTTTGCATTTTGCCCCCTGCCTGCGGGCACATATCTCTGTGCATCCTGTATGATTGTCTAAGTCTTCGGCCTTGTCAAAAATGGGTCGTCTCTGGGTTTTGACATTCACTCCCGTCACTTGTGACTTCCGAGTTCTGCCAAAGAGGGGCAACTGTAGACACCCCATTTTTGACCGACCTTAAGACTCAGACGTCACCGATTGAGCACTCGGTGATGTTGCATACTGTGCTCGTTCAGACGTCTCAGAGTCGCGGCCGTGAGCCCTGCCTCCGGACTTCCGAACCCTCTTCTGTACCTTGTCTCGGTTTGCAAACCAGACTCGGTTTTCTATGTTTCTTTTCCTGAAGGGAGGGAGAGGTCCCGTAGACCATCTCTCAGTGGCCGTGGGCTACATTTCGTGGCCGTAGGCCATTTTGCCCATTTCGGAGCCCGGTTCCCGGTTTTCGGAGCCGTAAGGCCGTATGCCTCGGTTCGGGACCGCCTAACCATCTCCGCTTCCTCCGGTTTTTGGCATACATCTTATTTACTCCCTTTTTAGGGACATGAGGTCTGAGAGACCCACTTTGTGGTCGAATGCCACTTTCGGTGCTTAACAGCCTATTTTCGGGACCCCGAACTGCGTGTTTTGGCCCCCGAGCATTCGTTTTGCATCGATTTTCGTTCATTTTTGGCAGGTACCTATGTTTTATCACCAGGAAGGTCACTGAAGGGTGGGAGGCTAGCAATTGTCTCAGCAACCAGTTATGTTCCTCCGGCGCCCTCCGACGCCCGTTTTTCTCACTTCCGAGCCAATGTTGACCACCTTAGGGCCATTTTCTTCAACCCCAAACCACATATTTGTGTTGTACACACATGGGAGGACCCTAAAAGTCCATGGCCGGCCAGTAATTCAGATTGAACCTTTTGAACCCCTCCTAAAAGTGGCCTATTCTCTCTCCTGTTTTAGAGTTGCCAATTTTGAACTACAGGGTTGTGATGAGGAGACCTGGGAGGACACCTTTCTCTGGTGGCCGGCCAGAAAATCTTCTTGAGCTTTTGACCCTTGGCCGGCCGGCCATAGGGGGTGGTCGGCCGGCCACCTGCAACAAAAATAGCAGGCCGGCCATGCTTCTTGAGATGTGTGCCTTGCAGCTGTATAGCTTTTTCCCCCAAAATATCTGATTTCGGGAGACTTTTGTAGAGGAGGGAACTTAATCCCAAACACTACACATTTTTCTCTCCCTTTTCTCCTCCATCCTGGCATACACACAGCAGTCTAGCTCTCCCTCAAGGGTTAAAAAACTTGCTTTGAGGATACACATACATATCTCTCATTTCTCTCATTTTCTCAAGTTTTGGCTCCATTTCTTCACTACACCAAGCACCACCACCACCACTCCATTTCCAGCAGCTTGGGGGGCTTTCCAGCAGCTAGGAAGCAACATTCCTTGGTACAAGAGGTAGCAAAGAAGTGGTCTTCAAGGGTAAGTGTCAATCTCCCTATTTTGTAGCACTTTTTTGTCCCATTTCTTAGCCCTATTTTCTTGCTGTTTTGGGCTCCAACCCTAACTGAAAGGGTCATTTTTTTGAGCCATTCTTTATGTTTTATTAAGGGCTCAACCCTGTTTGAGCCTCCCATTTGGTACTTGCTTCAATACCTCTTTGTATGCCATTATCTTGCATGGTATTTCTAGCCTATGTGTGATCTGTTTTTGAGCATGATATAAACTGTGAGTTGGCTTATTTTGAGGCCCTCTACAACATTGTAGAAGGACTCAACACTGTTGGGGGCCTCCATGTTGTACTTACCATTATACCCCTCTTTGGCCCCCATTTTTGCATGCTTTTTTAGGCTTATCTAGCTTCTGTTTTCGGCCATGATCAGAACTGAAAGTGGTTATATTTTGACCTTATTCGCATGTTTCATTAAGGGTCTTTGGTCATTTGATGTATATTTGGTCTACTTCATGTTATACCCTCTTGTGGCCTTAATCTTGCATTGCATTTTGAGCATGTTTGCATACTGATTTGAGGCTTTTCATCTACTGTAAATGTTCATATTTTTAGCCCCTATTCAGTGTTGTAGAAGGGTATTTTTCCATTTGGGCTTTGCATATATCACTTGCTTCATGATAGATGTTCAAATTTCAGAAAAATTAGTGTTCAAATTTCAGAAAAATCAGTGGGCTGCGTGTTCGCTTTAATTTATATCTGGGCTGCGTGTTCAGTAATTTTGGTATTTGGGCTGCGTGTTCAAATTTCAGAAAAATCAGTGGGCTGCGTGTTCGCTTTAATTTATATCTGGGCTGCGTGTTCAGTAATTTTGGTATTTCCTATTCAGTGTTCAAATTTCAAAAAAATCAGTGGGCTGCGTGTTCGCTTTAATTTATATCTGGGCTGCGTGTTCAGTAATTTTGGTATTTGGGCTGCGTGTTCAAATTTCAAAAAAATCAGTGGGCTGCGTGTTCGCTTTAATTTATATCTGGGCTGCGTGTTCAGTAATTTTGGTATTTGGGCTGCGTGTTCAAATTTCAGAAAAATCAGTGGGCTGCGTGTTCAGTAATTTTATTGGGCTGCGTGTTCAAATTTGGTGGGCTGCGTGTTCGCTTTAATTTATATCTGGGCTGCGTGTTCAGTAATTTTGGTATTTAGGCTGCGTGTTCAAATTTCAGAAAAATCAGTGGGCTGCGTGTTCGCTTTAATTTATATCTGGGTTGCGTGTTCAGTAATTTTGATATTTGGGCTGCGTGTTCAAATTTCAGAAAAATCTGTGGGCTGCGTGTTCACTAAATCTGGGCTGCGTGTTCAGTAATTTTGATATTTGGGCTGCGTGTTCAAATTTCAAAAAAAATTTGTGGGCTGCGTGTTCACTAAATCTGGGCTGCGTGTTCGGTAATTTTGGTATTTGGGCTGCGTGTTCAAAATCCTAATCAGTGGGCGGCGTGTTCACTTTATTTCTATCTGGGCTGTGTGTTCAGTAAATATGTGTTTTGAGCTGTGTGTTCAATCTACCAGTCAGTGAGCCGTGTGTTCAACAATTCAAGTGTTTTAACTACGTGTCCAGAGTGCAAACAAAGTACTATGTCATAAGCTACAACTGTGTGTTCAAGCATGGCAAAGCTACAAAATGCAGGAAAATATACAGCAAATGAAGTAAAATACCTCTTGTGCCCCGTGAGAGAGGTGCTGCTCCGGCTCTCGCAAAAGAAGATCCCCGGGTACCCGATCGTTGAACTCGGTGAAGTGACGGAAAACTGCCCGCGGAAGCCTATGTGCCGGCGGAGCGTATCGATCGGGAATAAAAGGCCGGACCCTCGGGGGCAATGCCATAATGTCAAAATCATCTCCGGCACCCGGAAGACCTCCACCGTAAGGAAAATGGCCCGCCATTTTGAAGAATCTGCAAAAGGAGCAAAAATGAGAAAAAAATGAGCCAAAATTGAAAAAGTCAACAAAAGTCAACTCTCGGGGAACGAAAAGTCAACAAAAGTCAACTCCCGGGAAAATTTTCCAAATATTGAGACAAACTTACCTCAGGTGGTGAAACAAGAAAAGAAGTCCGAAATCAAAATTTAGTAGGCTCAAAGTGCTTAAAACTGAAAGATTTCGCGGAAACAACTTGCGTGGAAGGCCGAAAAGCGCGTATAAAATGCAGATTTGAAAGAGAGAATGGCTTGGGAAGCAAGAGGAGAGAATTTCACACTTGGGGGAGTGATTTCGGATGGAATGGAGGTGTGTATATATAGAAATAACCAAAATGACCAAAATGCCCCTGCTTTTGGGCAGTGGCCTCTCCTAGGGAAATGAGCTGGCCGGTGGTGTTCCCCACCTCCCCTACCTCTCTGCAAATTTTGAGGAAGATCGGAGTTCCCGGGACCTGAAAAAGATCAATAAAAGTGTACTTTCTGGCACCGAACTGCTCCGCCGGAACTTCAGCTGCAATTTCTGACACGTGTCTCATCATTATTCATCAAAATCAAGGTGTATCCTTTTGAACATGTTGTAACCTCCCCGGGAGGTGAATCAGAGGCTGCGATCAAGTTACCTTCACCGAAATGCGCATTTTCCAGCTCATTGTTTCGCAACAAACGGGCGCCCTGATTTATGCTCGTTTTGCATTGTTTTTCATGTAACTTGCATTCTCATAAGTATTTTGCATTGTCATGCATGTTTACCATACCTCTATACTTGAGTGTGCGTTGTCACGCGCGTCCCTTTTTCGCATTGCGATGTGTTCACCCGCCGACACTGCGTGTGTCAGACTTTTGGAATTACAGGCATCACATTGAATATATGTTGTTAGCATATTGTTCTTGTTGAATTTCTCTATTTTTGCAGGCACGATATTGTATGTACGGTTCATTTGAAGCTAGTGCGACCAGACGAATCGCGCAGGTATCGTATCTTCTCCGTGTGAGACGCGACGAGAATTGAATGATTCTCCGCATTTCTAACTGCATGAAATGTAGTTGTTGCTTTGCATTCTTGCTTAAAACTGTTGCATCTATTTGTCAATACTTGCTTCATTACAGCTTGCTGCACTTGCATGATCACCCGGCTCCACGCCTATCACTTTGCATTTTGCCCCCTGCCTGCGGGCACGCCTGCGGGCGCATATTTCTGTTCATCCTGTATGATTGTCTAAGTCTTCGGCCTTGTCAAAAATGGGTCGTCTCTGGGCTTTGACATTCACTCCCGTCACTTCTTGACTTCCGAGTTCTGTCAAAGAGGGGCAACTGTAGACACCCCATTTTTAACCGACTTTAAGACTCAGACGTCACCGATTGAGCGCTCGGTGATGTTGCATACTGTGCTCGTTCAGAAGTCTCAGAGTCGCGGCCGTGTGCCCTGCCTCCGGACTTCCGAACCCTCTTCTATGCCTTGTCTCGGTTTGCGAACCAGACTCGGTTTTTCTCTATTTTCTTTCCTGAGGGGAGGGAGAGGTCCCGTAGACCATCTCTCAGTGGCCGTGGGCTACATTTCGTGGCCGTAGGCCATTTTGCCCATTTCGGAGCCCGGTTCCTGGTTTTCGGAGCCGTCAGGCCGTGTGCCTCGGTTCGGGACCGCCCAACCATCTCCGATTCCTCCGGTTTTTGGCATGCATCTTATTTACTCCCTTTCGAGGGACACTGGGGTCTTAGATACCCACTTCGTGGCCAAACACCACTTTCGGTGCTTAACGGCCGGTTTTCGGGACCCCGAACTGCGTGTTTTGGTCCCCGAGCATTCGTTTTGCATCGGTTTTCGTTCATTTTTGGCAGGTACCTCTGTTTTATCATAACGAGGAACACTGGGGCCTCAGATGCCCACTTCGTGGCCGAACGCCACTTTCGGTGCTTACCGCCTATTTTCGGGGCCCCGAACTTCGCGGTTTGCGCCCGAGCATTCATTTTGCATCAGTTTTTGTTCAATTTTGGCAGGTACCTCTGTTTTAGCATCAGGAAGATCACTGGAGGGTGGGAGGCCAGCAATTATCTCAGATAACCAGTTATGCTCTTCCGGCGCCCGTTTTGCTCACTTCCGGGCTAATGTTGAACACCCTAAGGCCATTTTCTTCCAACCACAACTACATATTTGTGATGAGGGCACCTGGGAGGACCCTAAAAAATACTGGCCGGCCAGTAATTGTTATTTTCATTTTTGAGCCTCTCCTTCAAGTGCAATGTTGTGACTCCTGTTCCAGAGTTGTCAAATTCCAACCATGGGACCTTGTTCTACACACCTGGGAGGACCCTAAAATCTGGTGGCCGGCCAGTAATTGTTCACTTCATTTTTGGCCATGGCCGGCCGGCCATGGGGAGTGGCTGGCCGACCAGTGGGGTGGCCGGCCGGCCATCTTCAAGAAAAGCACCTGGCCGGCCTGCTTTCTCCTTTTGACCACTTTACAGCTGTCCAGCTGTTTTTCAAAATATCTCAGCCCTCCGGGGGATATTTTGGGAGGGAAAGCTTGGATGCATTTCCCTCCCTTTTACACCCATTTCTTGCCCATTTAAGGGGCTGACCTCCTTCTTTGTTAGGGTTAGCAACTTTCTTCTCAAGAGCACATCTCCATTTGCCTCCATTTCCCTCTCCAAAAGCTCCAAAAACCTTCAAGTTTCTAGCCCACTTGTTCATCAACCCTAAGCTTCACCATCACCACCTCCATTCCAGCAGCAAAGGAGGATTTTTCAGAGGCTAAGAAGCAACAAATTGAAGCCAAGAAGTAACAAAAGCTTGATCTTCAAGGGTAAGTCACTATTTCCCCCTTTTGAGCACATTTTTGCATCAATTCTTTACCCTACTTGCTCTCTGTTTTGGGCTCCGAACCCTACTGATTTTAGGCTTATTTTGAGCCCCTCTACAACATTGTAGAAGGGCTCAACCTTGTTTGGCACCTCTATGGCACACTTGCTTCAATAGCATCTTCTATGTCAATATTTTGCATGAAATATTAGGCCTATGAGTGATCCATTTTCGAGCCTGATATAAACTGTGAGTGGGCCTATTTTGAGCCCCTCTTCAACATTGAAGAAGGGCTCAACCATGTTTGGCCTCTCTATCATGCACTTTGTTTGTAATTCTCCATATTTACCGTAAAATTGCATGATTTATTTGGTCTATTTGTGATCTGATTTGGAGCATCTCATGAACTGATATTGTGTGCTTATTTTGAGCCCCCCTTCAACATTGAAGAAGGGCTCAACCTTTTTTTCATGCTCTGCATGTCACTTGCTTTGAATTCATGTTTTACCCTTGCTCTTGCATGCTATTTTTAGCTCATGAGTGATCTGTTTTCGAGCATGAAATATACTGTGAGTGGGCTTCTTTTGAGTGAGTGGGCTTCTTTTGAGCCCCTCTTCAACATTGAAGAAGGGCTCAACCTTGTTTGGTAACTCTATCTTATACTTGTTTCACAATTCCTCCGATTTACCGTAAAATTGCATGCTTTGTTAGGCTAGCTTAGCTTCTGTTTTGAGCCTTCATCAGGCTAGGAAAGTGTCTCATTTTGATCTACTCTTCATATTTTGTTAAGGGTCCAAGACTGTTTGATGCATCCTTTTGATACCTCATGTTATAGCTCTCTTTTGGCTTTATTTTGCATACTATGTTAAGCATATCTACATACTGAATCGAGGGATGTCATCTACTGAAGATGTTCATATTTTCAGTCACTCTTTAATGTTGTAGAACTGTAGTTTTCAGTTTGAGCATTGTATATATCATTTGCTTCATTATTCCCTTCTTTTCCCCCATTTTTGCATGCTATTTTTGCCATGCTTGTGATTGTTGTTTGGCCATTCTTTGTACTGTAAAAATGCTAGTTTAGGGGCTGCCTAGCATCTGTCTTTACATGTCGTGTCCATATTGCGCATGTTTGGCCTAGCTGTAGGCCATTTCGGGCACTTAGCATTGCATTTCGGGCATCGGGTGTAATTTTGCTATAATTCGGGGACTGTTTTTGCATCATTTTGGCTACTGAAATTTACATTTTCCATATGCCATATGCTAGATTTCATTTATATCATCGCCTCGGTTTGCGTGCCTGTGTGCACGCATTTCGAGGCATCTCATTTTTATCCGACGGCCTCCCGTGTGAGTGTGGCTGAGGCCCTCTCATGTTGGTATAAGCCCAATTTGCATCGTGTATGTCATTTCATGCTCTAATGCACCGCCTCGGTTTGCGCGCCCGTGGGCACGCATTTCGAGGCATCTCATTTTTATCCGACGGCCTCCCGTGTGAGTGTGGCTGAGGCTCTCTCATGTTGGTATAAGCCCAATTTGTTGGTATAAGCCCAATTTGCATCGTGTATGTCATTTCATGCTCTAATGCATCGCCTCAGTTTGCGCGCCCGTGGGCATGCATTTCGAGGCATCTCATTTTTATCCGACGGCCTCCCGTGTGAGTGTGGCTGAGGCCCTCTCATGTTGGTATAAGCCCAATTTGCATCGTGTATGTCATTTCATGCTTTAATGCATCGCCTCGGTTTGCGTGCCCGTGGGCACGCATTTCGAGGCATCTCATTTTTATCCGACGGCCTCCCGTGTGAGTGTGGCTGAGGCCCTCTCATGTTGGTATAAGCCCAATTTGCATCGTGTATGTCATTTCATGCTTTAATGCATCGCCTCAGTTTGCGTGCCCGTGGGCACGCATTTCGAGGCATCTCATTTTTATCCGACGGCCTCCCGTGTGAGTGTGGCTGAGGCCCTCTCATGTTGGTATAAGCCCAATTTGCATCGTGTATGTCATTTCATGCTTTAATGCATCGCCTCGGTTTGCGCGCCCGTGGGCACGCATTTCGAGGCATCTCATTTTTATCCGACGGCCTCCCGTGTGAGTGTGGCTGAGGCGCTCTCATGTTGGTATAAGCCCAATTTGCATCGTGTATGTCATTTCATGCTTTAATGCATCGCCTCGGTTTGCGTGCCCGTGGGCACGCATTTCGAGGCATCTCATTTTTATCCGACGGCCTCCGTGTGAGTGTGGCTGAGGCCCTCTCATGTTGGTATAAGCCCAATTTGCATCGTGTATGTCATTTCATGCTTTAATGCATCGCCTCAGTTTGCGCGCCCGTGGGCACGCATTTCGAGGCATCTCATTTTTATCCGACGGCCTCCTGTGTGAGAGTGACTGAGGTCCTCTCATGTTGGTATAAGTCCATTTTGCATTCCGTATGCCATTTTAGTCCCGTTGCATTCCGTATGCCATTTCCTCGGTTTGCGTGCCCGTGGGCACGCATTTCAAGGCATCTCATCTTAGTCTCATTCCATTTGCATTTTAATGCTATTTCATGATTTCATATCATTGCCTCGGTTTGCGTGCCCGTGCGCACGCATTTCGAGGCATCTCATTTTCATAGCATTGTGTATGTTAGGATTGTATTTTAATTACATTTCATGCATATCATGCATATTGCATTGTGTTCGGGATAGGAGTTAGCCCGGGCACGGGAAACGAGGGACGTTTCGTACTCCGAGTGACGGAACGGGTCTCAATTCCCAAGTCACCGACACTCCGGATTACCTATGATGGAGTTAGGTTTTGTTGTAGCATTCATCTACATTCATCCTATATTGAGTTGTGCAATCCGGTCCCTCGGCCATCATGCATCGGTATGCGTGATTGGTGGCACGAGGATCGAGGCATGCATATATCTGTGAAATACATTGCTATGCCCTTTTCCTGCTCTCTGTTGCAGCAAGATAAGGAATCAGCAACTTTTCGGAGTCTGGCACGCATTTCGAGAAACATTGCAAACAGAGGCTAAATTGGGCATCCCAGTGGATTTCCGCGCAACGCAGTCCAGCATACATCATTCATCAGAAGCGAGGCAGCCCCTGGCTTGCATGCCAGTTTAAAGCTTTCTTACTTAATTTGTTAATTAATTAGGAATATGTAATATTCGGACTGTATTATTCTTTCTTTTCGGACTGTATTAATTATTCGGACCCTCTGCGAGAGGGCGATGTTGTAATAAGTGTGGGTGAGTGTGATGTATGTCTTCCAACCCCACGTCTTTCCTCCCTTTTATTTACCCGCTTATGATGGTTAGATTAGGGCATGTTGCAATTAGCATACAGTATGACAGCATGTTTGCATCATTCATCTGTTTTGCACGCACCGGGCTCGGCGCATCATACAAACTGCATTTGTATTTCAATTCCAAGTTGAATACGTGTTAGTTGTAGCATTTCATATCCCATATTTAGAATAGCCGAGCCTGCTATAGTTGCATTATTGCATGCGTTGCACTAGGCATTTCTGTATAATTAGGATCATGCATGATTTCTAATAAGTTTTCTGTTTTGGCTTGGAGTACTCGGTAAGTACTTATGCTTTAGCATCCTTGCATGTGTGTGAGTGATTGCCATGAATAGCATGCTTACCATGAGGCTATGTGCTTATGTGATATAACTGCCTTGAATGCCTGTGGGTGGAGGTTGAGTTACTTGGATTGGACAATTCATCAAATGTATGTTTTAAGCCCACTAGATAGTGGCAAAATCATGTTTTCTAAGCCCACCTGAGGGTGGCAAATCCTTGTCTTAGCCTACCTGCGGGTAGCACCATCAAACCATTTTCAAACAAACGAACATGAAATGCTTTGTTCCAATTCAGGCGATTAGGTCTATACTTGTTTGCTGCGAGCATCACATAGTAACCTAGGCTAATAACCGGAATAAGAACTCACCATGTTTTCAAAAACAGATATCATGGTTAGTAGAGACCGGTCTTTGACCGGGCGAGCGGGGGTGCTCACGAAGTGACCTTCCCCAATCGTACCCAAGTTCCCGAGCCGAGGCAACTTTGGTGATGACGGACACGTGGCCTTTGGCACCGAGTCAGGGTTTCCTAAATTTCCCATTTTAAAAATATTTAGGTGGCGATTCTGTTATCTGGCAAAGCAGTCCATGTTTGGCACTTCTTTCAAAAAATCTGTTTTCAAAACGATTTGCCGGATTTGGACTCTTTGGTTCAAGATTAAGAACCGTGACATTTGAGTCCTTGAACTGTAGTGACCCGATTATGAACAGAACGGGACTTAACCCTCCCGGGACGTTCGGGGACGTCTACACGACCCCGCTCCTCGAGCTCCTCGGAAAGGCCTGGATGGCCCTGCTCCTCGAAAGGGCCCAGATGGCCCAGCACCTCGACCTCTCTGAGAAGGCCCGGGTGGCCCGGCCCGCGGCGGTGCGTATACAGGAGGCATCTGAAAGTGAAGAGTTCAATACATCAGTTCAAATATGAAAAGCAGAATGTTCGCGAGTGGGGTGTGTGTCAGATGTGCCCTACACAGTCTATCAATACAACAGAATGTTCAAAACCAGCATGTCATCAGAAATATGCTAAATACAGGAAAGATGGACAGTACCTGTACACCCATAATGGCCAGCTGTGCCTCCCTCCGTAGGATCATGCCCTCGAATGTGGCCAGCATCCCAAGCATCTCATCCATGTACTCAACTGGAGGCTACAGATACAAATGCAAAACTATCAGTAAAGGAATGAATGTCCAAATATCCGACTGATAAATCAAAGCTGTAAAACATACCGGTGGTGAATCAGGGTCTCTGACATATCTGTGGTCAGGAAGAGGAGGCTCTAACGAGACCTGGTAAGGAGCCCCGAATCGCCAACTCGTCAACTCGGTCGGCATGTGTGGCCACCCAGGATGATGAAAAGTCGGTGGGATCGGTGGAATGAACCCGCGCCCACCTCTGGATGTGCCAGCCCTGCTGGAAGAAGGGATGTCCGTAGCACGAGCCTGACTTGAATATGGTACATCAGCAGGCCTCCGTGATGGAGTGCGCACCCCCGTCAAGGGAGGCATCAGATATGTGTGACGATAAGTGGCGTAGTCCCCGTCCGTGAGATGTAGCAAAGCATCGGTGCCCTGCATAGCACTAACGACCTCCTGGGTAGAGAGTCTATCAGCAGTCCGCATAGTGGCTGGAGGTGCGGTAGGAGGGTCCTGAGAAACGTACCCCCATACCTGACGCAAAAAACGTTCCCCCAGGAACCATGCCCTACCAACCGGCCCCTCGAGCAGGATCCTGTACTGGGAAGTGCCCGATCCTCCAGCATACTGAAATCGGAGACCATCGCCCAAGACTGCCCAGGGCTGCCACGTAATCTGCGGATAACCAGTGTATAAATCAATCAGAAATCGAGAATATACAGGGCAAATCAAAGATGAAAACGAAAGAGAACTGAGAGTTCTGAAATACCTCTGTCGTCCGAACAGTGTCAAAATACTGTCGCAGGTAGAAGAGAGTCTCTCGAGGTCTTGGTCGGTGCTGGCCCTCGAATACCAATGAGAACGGGGTCATAAGAGGCCTTGCCACCTCCATCTCCGGGGCTAACGTCAGAAAATATACGTAGACCCATAGCTGAGAAAAGTAGTGCGGAATGTAAATACAAAGTGCTGAGGGCAAAGTACAGAATGTAAAGTGTGCCGTGTGTGCAATGAACAAGTAATGAGAAGCAGAAATGTAAATCAATAGGACAGAACGTACCTCCCAGGCTCTCCAATAGTCACCGAGTAAGTCTCCCCGCCCGCGAGAGGCCGCGCTCATATAGCAATAGAGGGTAGCCAGGCCGGCGCCACCCCAGTCGTACCGACTGACCTGTGATAGGTCCACTAGGGCACTCAAAAGATACAACCCGACAGTGTTCCCCCTATCAGCAAACAGAGTGGTACCCAAGAGGAACATAAGGAAACCGCGGGTGTACTGCTCAACCTCCTCAGGAGACTCGGGCTCCATTTCCGGCCTCCGAAAACGGGAAGAGAACCAGGTGTACCGGACTCTCCCAGAAGCTCTGTCCACAGGCGGGCGGGCCCCCAACAGATGTACCCAAGCGGCCTCCCATTTGCCCATATCCTCGTCATAAGGAATGGGCCAACCTCCTATGTCTAGACCGGTAAGTACGGCGAAATCTAGCGGGGTCATGGTCAAATCCCCGGTGGCGGAAAAATGGAAGGAATTGGTGGTGTCCAACCATCTCTCCACCAAAGCGGCTAACAGTGTCCTACTGGCAGGACAATGTGATAACCCCATGTAGAAGGCCCCGAACCCTGCTAAATCAACCAAATCCCGGACAGCCTCCGGAAGCTCGGTATACCACTCTCTCGCGGCAGTGGAGCCGTATCCTCGCACGGTACGAGAGCCCACCTGCATTCAGAATGAATGCACATGTCAGTATGAAATGAATGAGCCGTGTGCAAATGAAATGAATAAGCCGTGTGCAAATGAAATGAATGAGCCGTGTGCAAATGAAATGAATGAGCTGTGTGCAAATGAAATGAATGAGCCGTGTGCAAATGAAATGAATAAGCCGTGTGCAAATGAAATGAATAAGCCGTGTGCAAATGAAATGAATGAGCCGTCTGCAAACGCAAGTAAATGAACTGTGTGTTCAGAAAAATCAAAATATGGGCTGCGTGTTCATCTCAAATGTCTGGGCTGTGTGTTCAGAAAATTAGTGTTATGGGCTGCGTGTTCATCTCAAATGTCTGGGCTGTGTGTTCAGAAAATCAGTGTTTTGGGCTGCGTGTTTATCTCAAATGTCTGGGTTGTGTGTTCAGAAAATCAGTGTTTTGGGCTGCGTGTTCATCTCAAATGTCTGGGCTGTGTGTTCATAAAATCAGTGTTTTGGGCTGCGTGTTCATCTCAAATGTCTGGGCTGTGTGTTCAGAAAATCAGTGTTTTGGGCTGCGTGTTCATCTCAAATACTTGGACTGTGTATTCAAAAAATCAGAGTTTGGGACTGCGTGTTCTACTCTCAATCAGTGTGGGCTGTGTGTTCACCATCAACTAGAACTGTGTGTTCAGAAAATTAGAGTTTGGGACTGCGTGTTCTACTCTCAATCAGTGTGGGCTATGTGTTCACCATCAACTAGAACTGTGTGTTCAGAAAATCTGAGTTTGGGACTGCGTGTTTTACTCTCAATCAGTGTGGGCTGTGTGTTCACCATCAACTAGAACTGTGTGTCCAGAAAATCAGAGTTTGGGACTATGTGTTCTACTCTTAGTCAGTGTGTGCTGTGTGTTCACCTTCAAATTCGGGCTGTGTGTTCGACAAATCAGTGTTTGAGCCGTGTGTTCAATTCTTAACTAATGTGTACCGTGCGTTTACAATCAATCGATGAGCCTAGTGTTCAGAAATTCAAGTGTTTAAACCACATGTTCAAGATGCAAGCAAAGTACTATGTCATAGGCTAAACTGTGTGTTCAAGAATGGCAAAGGTATGAAATGCACGAAAAATACAAAAAATGAAGTAAAATACCTCTCGTGCCTCGTAAGAAAGGTGATGCTCTGGCTCTTGTAGAAGTAGATCTCCGGGTGCCCGATCATTGAAGTCAGTAAAATGACGGAAAATGGCTCGCGGAAGAACATGCACCGCCGGGGCGTATCTCTCGGGAACAAAGGGTCGGACCCTCGGGGGCAGCGTCATGATATCGAAATCATCCCCGGCACCTGGAGGACCTCCACCATGAGGGAAATTACCTGCCATTTCGAAAGATCTGCAAAAGGAGCAAAAATGAGCCAAAATTGGAAAAAGTCAACAAAAGTCAACTCTCGGGAAATGAAAAAAGTCAACAAAAGTCAACTCCCGAGAAAATCTTCCAAATATTGAGACAAACTTACCTCAAGTGGTGAAAATGAGAAAAGAAGCCCCGAAATCAAAATTTAATCGGTCCAAAGTGCTTAAAATCGAATGTTTTTGCGAAAACAACTTGCGTGGGAGGCTGAAAAGCGCGTATAAAGTGCAGATCTGAAGGAGAAAATGGTTTGGAAGACAAGAGGAGAAGATTTCACAGCTGTGGGTGTGAGCTCGAAGTGAATGGATGAGAGGATATAAAGAAAATGAGGTGAAAAGACAAAGTTGCCCCCGGATTTGGGCAGGTGGCCGGCCGGCCACCTTTTCTGGCTGGCCGGCCATTTGCTTTTTGGAAACTGGCCGGTGGCCTCCCCTTAGGCAACCAGCTGGCCGGCCATGTCCCCCACATGCTCACCTAGCTCTCTGCAAATTTTGAGGAAGATTGGAGTTCCCGGGACCTGAAAAAGTTCAAGAAAAGTGCACTTCCGGTCGCGAAATCGCCTCGCCGGGACATCAGCTGCAATTTCTGACATGTGTCTCATCATCACTCATCAAAATCAGAATGTATCCTTTTTAAGCATGTTGTAACCTCTCCGGGAGGTGAACCAAAGGCCGCAGTCGAGTCGCCTTCACCGAAATGCGCGTTTCCTTACTCGTTGTTTCGCAACAAACGGGCACCCTGATTTATGCTCGTTTTGCATTGTTGTGCACATAACTTGCATTCTCATGAGCATTTTGCATTGTCATGCATGTTTTCTTGGTATACCGTACCTCTGTGCTCGAGCATGCGTTGTCACGCACGTTCCTTTCTTGCATTGTGATACATTTACTCGCCGACACTGCGTGTGTCAAACTTTCGGAATCACAGGAATCACATTGAATATATGTTGTTAGCATATTGTTCTTGTTGAATTTCTTTTTTTGCAGGCACGATGTTGTATGTACGGTTCATTTGAGGCTGGTGCGACCAGACGAATCGCTCAGGTATCGTATCTTCTCCGTGTGAGACGCGACGAGAATTGAATAATTCTCCGCATTCCTAACTGCATGAAATGTAGTTGTTGCTTTGCATTCTTGCTTAAAACTGTTGCATCTATTTGCGAATACTTGCTTCATTACAGCTTGCTGCACTTGCATGATCATTAAGTTACATCTGGCTCCATGCATATCGCTTTGCATTTTGCCCCCTGCCTGCGGGCACATATCTCTGTGCATCCTGTATGATTGTCTAAGTCTTCGGCCTTGTCAAAAATGGGTCGTCTCTGGGCTTTGACATTCACTCCCGTCGCTTGTGACTTCCGAGTTCTGTCAAAGAGGGGCAACTGTAGACACCCCATTTTTGACCGACCTTAAGACTCAGACGTCACCGATTGAGCACTCGGTGATGTTGCATACTGTGCTCGTTCAGAAGTCTCAGAGTCGCGGCCGTGAGCCCTGTCTCCGGACTTCCGAACCCTCTTCTGTACCTTGTCTCGGTTTGCGAACCAGCATCGGTTTTCTCTGTTTCTTTTCCTGAAGGGAGGGAGAGGTCCCGTAGACCATCCCTCAGTGGCCGTGGGCTACATTTCGTGGCCGTAGGCCATTTTGCCCATTTCAGAGCCCGGTTCCCGGTTTTCGGAGCCGTAAGGCCGTATGCCTCGGTTCGGGACCGCCTAACCATCTCCGCTTCCTCCGGTTTTTGGCATACATCTTATTTACTCCCTTTTTAGGGACACTGAGGTCTGAGAGACCCACTTTGTGGTCGAATGCCACTTTCGGTGCTTAACAACCTATTTTCGGGACCCCGAACTGCGTGTTTTGGCCCCCGAGCATTCGTTTTGCATCGATTTTCGTTCATTTTTGGAAGGTACCTCTGTTTTATCACCAGGAAGGTCACTGAAGGGTGGGAGGCCAGCAATTGTCTCAGCAACCAGTTATGTTCCTCCGGCGCCCTTCGACGCCCGTTTTTCTCACTTCCGAGCCAATGTTGACCACCCTAGGGCCATTTTCTTCAACCCCAAACCACATATTTGTGTAGTACACACATGGGAGGACCCTAAAAGTCCATGGCCGGCCAGTAATTCAGATTGAACCTTTTGAACCCCTCCTAAAAGTGGCCTATTCTCTCTCATGTTTTAGAGTTGCCAATTTTGAACTACAGGGTTGTGATGAGGAGACCTGGGAGGACACCTTTCTCTGGTGGCCGGCCAGAAAATCTTCTTGAGCCTTTTGACCCTTGGCCGGCCGGCCATAGGGGGTGGCCGGCTGGCCACCTGCAACAAAAATAGCAGGCCGGCCATGCTCCTTGAGATGTGTGCCTTGCAGCTGTATAGCTTTTCCCCCCAAAATATATGATTTCGGGGGACTTTTTGTAGAGGAGGGAACTTAATCCCAAACACTACACATTTTTCTCTCCCTTTTCTCCTCCATCCTGGCATACACACAGCAGCTCTAGCTCTCCCTCAAGGGTTAAAAAACTTGCTTTGAGGATACACATACATATCTCTCAATTTCTCTCTCATTTTCTCAAGTTTTGGCTCCATTTCTTCACTACCACCAAGCACCACCACCACCACTCCATTTCCAGCAGCTTGGGCGGCTTTCCAGCAGCTAGGAAGCAGCATTCCTTGGTACAAGAGGTAGCAAAGAAGTGGTCTTCAAGGGTAAGTGCCAATCTCCCTCTTTTGTAGTACTTTTTTGTCCCATTTCTTAGCCCTATTTGCTTGCTGTTTTGGGCTCCGAACCTAACTGAAAGGGTCATTTTTTTGAGCCATTCTTTATGTTTTCTTAAGGGCTCAACCCTGTTTGAGCCCCCCATTTGGTACTTGCTTCAATACCTCTTTGTATGCCATTATCTTGCATGGTATTTCTAGCCTATGTGTGATCTGTTTTTGAGCATGATATAAACTGTGAGTTGGCTTATTTTGAGGCCCTCTACAACATTGTAGAACGGCTCAACACTGTTGGGGGCCTCCATGTTGTACTTACCATTATACCCCTCTTTGGCCCCCATTTTTGCATGCTTTTTTAGGCTTATCTAGCTTCTGTTTTCGGCCATGATCAGAACTGAAAGTGGTTATATTTTGACCTTCTTGGAATGTTTCATTAAGGGTCTTTGGTCATTTGATGTATATTTGGTCTACTTCATGTTATACCCTCTTGTGGCCTTAATCTTGCATTGCATTTTGAGCATGTTTTCATACTGATTTGAGGCTTGTCATCTACTGTAAATGTTCATATTTTTAGCCCCTATTCAGTGTTGTAGAAGGGTATTTTTCCATTTGGGCCTTGCATCTATCACTTGCTTCATGACCTCCCTTGCGGAGCCATTTTTGTATGCCATTTTAGCCCTACTTGTGATTGCTGTTTGACCATGTTTTGTACTGTAAAAATGTGAGTTTTGGGGCTTCCTTGCTTCTGCTTTTTCATATCATGTATCAATTATGCATGTACGGTATAGCTGTAGGCCATTTTATGCATTGAAATCCATGTTTCGGGATCATTTCATACATCGGGTATTATTTTGCCTCATTTCGGGGCTGTTTTGCCCCTCTTTTTGCCACTGATTTTTGCATGTTAGCATACCATATTCTACGCCTTTGCCATGTCTCATTAGAGTGGCATTTCGGTGCCCGAGGGTCCGTTCTCGGTTTGCGTGCCCGCGGGCACGCACTTTGAGGTATCTTGTTTTCATCTGATGGCCTCCTATGTGAGTGTGGCTGAGGCTCTCTCATGTTGGTGTAAGCCCATTATTGAATTGCGTATGCCATTTCACCCATAGCATTGTGTATGCCCGGTTGTATATTACCTCGTATAGCGTGTATGCCATTCCATGACATTGTGTATGCTAGGGTTGCATATTAGCTACATTTCATGCATATCATACATATCGCATCGTGTTCGGGATAGGAGTTAGCCCGGGCACGGGAAACGAGGCACGTTTCGTACTTCGAGCGACGGAACGGGTCTCAATTCCCAAATCACCGACACTCCGGATTATCCATGATGGAGTTAGGTTTTGTTGTAGCATTCATATGCATTCATCCTATATTGAGTTGTGCAATTCGGCTCCTCGGCCATCATGCATCGATATGCGTGATTAGTGGCACGAGGATCGAGGCATGCATATATTTGTGAAATACATTGCTATGCCCCTTTCCTGCTCTCTGTTGCAGCAAAATGGAGAATCGGCAACTTTTCGGAGTCTGGCACGCATTTCGAGAAACATTGCAAAACAGAGGCTAATCGGGGCATCGCCGTGGATTTTCGCGCAAAGCAGCCCAAACATACATCATTCATCAGAATCAAGGCAGCCCCTGGCCTGCGTGCCAGTTTACAGTTTTTCTTAGTTAATTTGTTAATTAATTAGGGATTTGTACATTATTTGGACTGTATTATTCTTTCATTCGGGACTGTATTATTTATTCGGACCCTCTGCGCGAGGGCATGATTGTAATAAGTGTGGGTGAGTGTGATGTATGTCTTCCAACCCCACGTCTTTCTTCCCTTTTATTTACCCGCTTATGATGGTTAGATATAGAGCATATTTCGATTAGCATACAGTATGACAGCATGTTTGCATCATTCATCTGTTTTGCACGCACCGGGCTCGGCGCATCATACAAACTGTATTTGTATTTCAATTCCAACTTGAATACTTGATAGCTGTAACATTTCATATGCCATGTTTAGAATAGCCGAGCCTGCTATAGTTGCATTCTGCATGTGTTGCATTAGGCAATTCTGTGTATTTAGGATCATGCATGGATTTCTAATGAGCTTCTGTTTTGGCTTGGAGTACTCGGTGAGTTTCATGCTTTAGCATCCTTGCATGCGTGTGAGTGACTGCCATGAATAGCATGCTTACCATGAGGCTATGTGCTTATGTGATATAACTGCCTTGAATGCCTGTGGGTGGAGGTTGGGTTATTTGAATTGGGACAATGCATTGAATGTCTGTTTTAAGCCCACTAGATAGTGGCACAATCATGTTTTCTAAGCCCACCTGAGGGTAGCAAATCCACGTCTTAGCCTACCTGCGGGTAGCACCATCAAACCATTTTCAAACAAACAAACATGAAGTGTTTTGTTCCAATTCAGGCGAATCAGTCTATATTTGTATGCTGTGCGCATCACATAGTAATCTAGGCTAATAACCGGAACAAGAACTCACAATGTTTTCAAAATAAGATATCATGATTAGTAGAGGCCGGTCTTTGACCGGGCGAGCGGGGGTGCTCACGAAGTGACCTTCCCCAATCGTACCCAAGTTCCCGAGTCGAGGCAACTTTGGTGATGACGGACACGTGACCTTTGGCACCGAGTCAGGGTTTCCTAAATTTCCCATTTAAAAAACATTTAGGTGGCCACTTTGTATCTGGCGAAGCAGTCCATGTTTGGCACTTCTTTCAAAAAATCTGTTTTCAAAACGATTTGCCGGATTTGGACTCTTTGGTTCAAGATTAAGAACCGTGACATTTGAGTCCTTCGAACTGTAGTGACCCAATATCGAACCAGAACGGGAGGGACTCGCACTCCTTTCCCTGGGATGTGTTCGGGGACGTCTACATATGCATGCATGCCTAGACTTTTGAGCTCCCATCTCAGCATGTTTTGGTCTTTGTTTTGACCTAATTGAGCTCTGTCTATGGTTGGTTCAATCATTTGTGCCATGTATTGCATGCCTCTTGTGTAGTCCCTTTTGGTCGCCTTGTGCCTTAGGCCCTGTTGCATGCTATACTTGTGTTGTTTGAGTGATTTGGCATCATTTCATACATGATTTCAGTGCATATAGTGTTGTCACACTTCTATGTTTGTCACTTCTTAATCATGTTTGAGGGTTGTGCCCTTATGCTTAGTTGATAGGCCATTGCATGAGCATCACCATTTTGCCTTTCATGCCATCATTTCATAGCATTCTGGCCACTGTTTTGGCATGATTTAGGTCTGTCCATATTCGGTTTAAGTCCACTGAGCATTGTTTTGCATGCCTCTTGTGAGATGCTCTTTCCTAGCTTTGATGCCTTAAGCTTCTAAATTTGCCATGCATGCATTGTTTGCATGTTGTTGCATTGCGTTGTGTTTGCATGTTGTTTGCATGTGCATGCATTACATTGTGTTTGCATGCCATTAGCATTGATAGGTTGATCATGCTTATGTTGTGTTGCATTGTGTTTGGATACGGTGTTAATCTAAACACGAGAAACATGGGACGTTTCACACTTGAAGTGATGAAAC
This sequence comes from Camellia japonica, assembly GCA_030407325.1. Taxonomy (NCBI): domain Eukaryota; kingdom Viridiplantae; phylum Streptophyta; class Magnoliopsida; order Ericales; family Theaceae; genus Camellia; species Camellia japonica. Next base: position 177,195,556 of record JAPPVO010000031.1, read on the forward strand.
GTGCCCCATTTCTTGGTTGCCGACCCTCTTGATCAAGCATGATAGAGGTTAAGGCTCGTATGTGTTATTTGTGCATTCATTAACATTGAATTGTGTAAACTTGGCTTCTCGGCCATCGTGCATCGCGATTCTTGGTTGGTGGCCTGAGAGTCGAGAACTGCACTCCCTTGAGCTTAAGAAATGATAGGGAGAGTGGTTGTGCACACATACCTTGCAAATACACTGCTGTGCCCCTTCTTGTTCTCTATTGTAGCAAAATGGAGCTTGGTGGCATTTTCTGGTCGGCAGACCAGTAAAAGTGGCTGGCCGACCAGTTTTTCTGGTCTGCAGCATGTGTAAGTGGTCTACAGGTGGTCTACACCACTATTAAGTGGTTGGCAGCCTTCTTGGAGGTCTCCATGATGGAGTAGAAGCTATCTGGAGGTTTGTGCAGTGATCTGAAATCAAATGCAAACAGAGGCAAGTTAGGGCATAGTGATGGATTTCCGAACGAGGCGATCGAGCACGCATGCATTTCTCGCCTTGAGGCTCCTGTTTTATTGCTTTGCTTAGCTAATTAGCTATTTGGTTATGTACTTAAGTAGTTAATGCACTTAGCTATTCATTTGTGTTTGTAATTAGTTAACTTGTTAGTTAATTAGCTTCGTTTTGTAATAATTAGTTTAATTAGCTTAGATTAGCTAGTTAGCTTATTATTCGGACCCTCCGTCGAGAGGGCGAATTTTGTAATAAGTGTGCGTGTATGTGATGTATGTCTTCCAACCCCACGTCTTTCTCCCTTTTATTTACCGGCTTTTGATGGTTAGTTTTAGGGCATGTTTCAATTAGCATACTTATGCTTTGCATGCGTGCATCCATTCACCTGTCTTGCATGCACCGGGCTCGGTGCATCATACAAACTGCATTGTATTTCAATACCAAATTGAATACGTGTTATCTATTTGCATTCACATGACATCTTAGAATAGCCGAGCCTATCTTAGTTGCATTTTTGCATGTGTTGCATTAGGCATTGTTGACATAGTTAGGATCATGCGTTGATTACTAACTAGCTTTTGTTTTGGCTCGGAGTACTAGGTAAGTGTTTATGCTTTAGCATCCTTGCATGCGTGTAAGTGTTGCCATGTTTAGCATACTTGCCATGAGGCTATGTGTTTAACTGCTATAACTGCTTGAATGCCTATGAGTGGAGGCTTGATTGCTTGAAATGGAATAACTCGATGATTGTGAGTTTTAAGCCCACTTGAAGTGGCAAAATCATGTTTTTCTAAGCCCACTTGAGGGTGGCAAATCCGCATCTTAGCCTACTTGTGAGTAGCACTTTCAAACCACTTTAAAAAACAAACATAAGTTGTTTTGTTCCAATCCGCGTGATTGAGTCTATACTTGTATGCTGTGCGCTTCACATAGTAATTCTAGATTAAATAATCGGAATAAGAACACATGTGTTTTCAAAAACAACATATCATGTTAGTAGAGGCCGATCTTTGATCAAGCGAGCAGGGGTGCTCATTTCATGACCTTTCCCCCTTGTACCCAAGTTTCCGAGCCGAGGCAACTTTGGTGATGATGGACACGTGGCCTTAGGCACGAGTCAGGGTTTCCTAAATTTCCCAACACAAAATATTTAGGTGGCGACTCTGAAATCTGGCAAAGCAGTCCATGTTTGGCACTTCTTGACTAAAATCGATTTTCCAAAACGATTTGCCGGATTTGGACTCTTTGGTGATTTATCAGTCTTATATTGCACTTTATGAGATTAGATTCAGAACCGTGATAGGAGTTCAAACTGTAGTAGCTAGAACTACAATTCGCTCCCTCGAGCGCGGAGCGGAGTTCGGGCAGTCTACAGTTTCTGGCGGCTCTGCTGGGGATTTAGAGAACTTGACTCGAACTCATGATATGTTGTTTTATCTACACTTATGTGTTTCTTTGCATTGCATTTGCATTGGTGCGCCTAGGACACTGTGTTTGCCGTCTGCTATTCCTGAACGGTTTTGTCATAGGCTCGTTTGGAAAAACGTGCCATAAGGCTGACCAGTTGCGGGCTCTGCCACGATGGAAACACAAACCTCAGTTTTTACTGAGGCACCCTTTTTTGACCATTCGACCTAGTTGCATATCGGAAACTACAGTGACCATTCCAAGCTAGGACAGGTTGTTCACCTGATTGTAGGTTGTTTGAAACTGTTGCATGCGTAGCGAAATTCTAGCTCTTGACAAGATAGGACAGGGAAACCCTACCCCTCCATAGGGGTGTTTTGGCTCTCACTTGCTTGCTATGTGCTTTTAGATTGTGTCTCTACAGGGAACGCATGTATCAATTTGCAAGTCTGGGTATCAGGTCTGAGGACATCAGTATTTGGGGAATCAGTTTTACCTGAGGGTATCAGATTTGAGGTAGCGATTTGGAGGCAGTGATCAATATTGAGAACAGTGTGTTCAGCTTACAAATACCAACTGTGTGTTGTCTTTATTTTAAGCCAAAATGATGTCCGTTTTTCTGGTTGTTTGTTTTCTTATTATGCTTTATTTATCTTTTTGCAAGGTAGTTTAGCATCATTGCTTCTGACCAGGCAAATATTCCCGAAGCACTCTGGACCAGAGGTTGAAGGCTTTCCCGATTTGAGGATCTAGTTGACGGACAACCAGTGTTTGTGTCATTACCCCCGGTTACTAGACAGAGGTCAGTTAGGCGCAGTTCATCAGTATAGCGTTCATTATCCACCCCACCAGTGTGTAGTCAGGTTGAGGTTTCCGTGTCTACCGCAGGGAGAGATATACCTGTTGTTCAGTCAGATCAGCACCTTATGGCTAGTATGGAGGACATGATGCGTCTGCTCCAAGAGACCATGCAAGCCATGCAGCGGGATTTTGCTCGCCAGGCAGAGGCTGCCACACATCAGACAGAGATTGTGGCTCAACAGGTAGAACTGATTGCCAGGCTCCAGCAACAGCAGCAACCACAATAAGCCAGAGGATCTCCTTCGCATCCACCCCCACCCCCACCTAGAATTTCAACACTCGGGGATACTGCAAACGTCTAGGAAGATACGGACGCCCCAACAAGACCAGTTCCGCCACCAGTTCTACCACAGATTTCAAAGACACCGGCCTTCTCAACAGATACACCGTTTGAATCTGAGATGGATCCAACAACGCTGAAGGTGAGCATGCTAGAAAAGCTATTCAAGATGGCTCAAGGTGTGAATTCCATTCCAGACATAGGGGACGGTTACACCGATTCGGCGGTGACTTTGCCGGACCGGTTTAAGATGCCCCACATAGACCGTTTTGACGGTTCTGGGGACCCCATGGTACATCTACGGTTGTTCTCGGATATCCTAAGGCCAATGGGCCTCTCTAGATTGCAAAAGTTTTCACTCTTCGGCCGAACCTTGTCGGGTGTTGCGGCTATTTGGTACGCAAAGCTGGAGGACTCTGTCAAGAGAAACTGGGAGGAGATAGCCGAGGCCTTTGTAGCTCAATATTTCTACAACACGCAGATCGAGATCACAACTTGTGATCTCGAGACAACTAGACAGGAGCCAAAAGAGGGCTTCTCTGACTTTGTAACCCGTTAGAGGGCCAAAGCTTCTATGATGACCACCAGGCCAGTTGATAAGGATCAGATACGGATGATTGTGCGCAACCTCCAACCCAAACTGATGCAAAAGATGATCATCTTACCCCTTCCCACCTTTGTGGATGTACATGAGATTGGGGTACAGATTGAGGACGCCATGAAGCAAGGTCTGATTGACCACGAGAGAGAATAGCCCAAGCGGGCATTTACACGCAGTTCGAATGTAGACACGAGTAGTGCTGCAGCTGCCAGAACTTCTGATGTGGGTATGGTCACCACCACCACACCAAAAACAGCAACCCCATTCACCGGTGCGTCCGGTACCAGCTCACAAACAATCAGATATCCACCTCGAGGCCAAATGACCTTTACTCCACTATACATGCCCCTGTCCAAAGCTCTGGGGGTTCTAATCAGGAAAGGGCATTTGAAGCCCCTGGAGACGCGGCCACTACCAGACAAACTTCCTGCTTTCCATAACCCAGCCAAATACTGTGCCTTTCACCAACAGCATGGTCACGACACCGACCAATGCTTCAGACTGCGTCATGAGATCCAGGATCTTATTGACAAGAAGATGATCGCGCCACCAGAAAAGCCGAATGTCACCACCAACCCACTCCTACCACATAACCAAGCTCCACTACCCAAACACATCAACCTGATCCAAACCGCGACCATTCCATATGACCCAAGCATATATATCACACCCTCCCACCTACCTAAGCCTGAGGTGTTCATCCCAAACAGCACAGACTTGTGCATGTTGAGCACCTCCCTAACCCAACCAGAACCAGTGGTGGTGACTATCGAAGATAGAATTGGGATGACTTTGGAGGCAGATGAGAATGTTGATTCAGAGCCTAAGGGGTCTGGGAGCTTTGCGTACAACCTGAGTGGTTATATCACATCAACAGATCAGGTTAAACCGAGGGTAGAGCTGCCAGCTGGGGCAGAAATCTTTGTGGTTCGGGAAAATGGACCTGGTTAGGGGTTAGACAACCTAACAGAGCTGGAAGAGGGCATTACAGATCTGCAGTTCTTCAACGAGCAGGACTCAGGGGATGTGAACTTCAACTGGTTCGACTTGGATGGATCAGCAGAAAATACTGGGTGGCTCAGCGACGAGCCCGGTGTTGTTAAGGTGTCTCAACCAGAACAGGGGCAATCAGAAGCCAGAATATCAGCAATGGCCGAAATGGCCGAGAATCAAGAGAAATCGCCAGAGAGCACCGGTGCTAAGAATTTTGCTCGGGATTCGGGCAATTTGAGTACAGTAGATACTGAACAGGAGGCTGCATTGAAGCGGCTTAAGCAAGAAAAGGTCGAAGATCTTGAGAGGGCTAGGAAGGCCAAAGCCCTTGCGGGGATAGAATGTGCTGTGAGCACAGGAACAGTTGCAACGGAACCAGACAACTGTCTGTCGGTTGCCGACGGGATATGGTGGGAAGACGATGACTTACGTCTTGCCCACACCGATGAAGATTGGGGACGGAACCAACCAGATGACACCTGGTACATTGAGAAGGTGGACCATATGACTAGAAGTGGTCGGTACGTCAAGCCCCCACATTTGGATCAGCCAGAAGCGTTCGGGAAGGACAAAGAGGCAGAGAGACAGAAAGAAAAATTGCTGGAGGAGGAGGCTGTACTGAAACAGCTAAAGAAAATCCAAGCAGACATCTCCATCTGGGGACTGCTTATGGTCTCAAGAGTTCATAGACAAGTTGTCCTTTCTGCTATGGACAAGGCGAAACTTTCAATTGATACCACACCCGAGCAGTTGGTAGGGTTGGTTTTCCCCGGAGGAGCTTCCTCGACCTTGACCTTCACTCACAAGGAACTGCCGCCTGAGGGCTCAAATCATAACAAACTGCTCTATATCTCTGTCAAGTGTAGAGGGAAATGGGTACCGGTGGTCCTTGTTGACACATGATCTGCTATCAATGTGTGTCCGTCGAAAACGGCATATGCTATCGGGTTGAAGCCCGCGGATTTTGTGCCTACGGCCCAGGTGATATGGGCCTATGATAATACCTGTTGAGAGGTGATGGGAACTGTATAGATTCGGACTCAGGTTGGTCCGGGGCAATGGGATATTGAGTTTCATGTCTTGGACGTTCCCGCAACCTTCAATCTACTCATGGGGCGGCCGTGGCTGCACCAAGTGAAGGTTGTCTCTTCCACCCTGCACCAAATGCTGAAATACCCCTACGGGAAGGGAGTGGCAATCGTCTTTGGGAATTCTTCGATACATCCTCCGCCAGAGGTTTCTATACCAGTTCTGGAGATTGAGCATGTCACGGAGGATGTGTTTTTGTCAGGATTCACCCTAGCTGAGGCTCATGTTGTATAGAATATCCTAGCTATTAATAAGAGGCTATACGTCAGTGCACAGTCTGTCTACCTTATGAACAAGCTCCAGCACATCCTCGGGATGAGATTAGGGCGAAGTGGCCGGAAAGGCGTTGCAGCATCGACCAAAGTGCCGCATAACCCACATACCTTTGGTTTAGGTTATCTGCCTACCAAGGAGGATTGGGTGAGGAAAGGAAGAGAGATGGCCGGAAGAGCCAGGGCGAAGCAAGCCGGAAAGCATTATAAGTTGGTGCACCGACCTATCTAGGGGACCCTGAACGGACGCTTTGTCCGGGAGTGGGAGGACTTCCCATTCTGCGGCTTCCCAGAGCCATGGCTAAATGCAGAGAGGCGGCGCTTGCCGGGATTTGAGATTTTCTTTGACTTGCAATTGTTCGGGGATGATGTTGCCGAGGAGCAGAATGACCCACCAGCTGAGGCTAAGCAGTGCAAGGAGGGGGATTCCGAGAGCACAGAAATTGGGATGGGGGTAGCATTGGCTTGTCTACTCTCAGATCCTCAAATCGTATCGGAGTGCTTGGGGGATAACTTCTCAGTTTCCATGATCGGGAATGAAGCGGTTGTGGGCCCATCTTCAAACATTCTAGATGCATCCATCGCACACTCCCTCGTCTGGCAATACGAGGAGGGCTTTTTATCACGTAGCACCGGGTCAGGTAGTGTGCCGGAATCTGATTCCACCGAGTCTGTGGAGTCGGAATCAGGTTCCAGCTCGTCTGAGTCTGAGTCCGATATTCTTGGGGGTGATAACCGAGATGCCACTGTCCTGTCCAGGTCATCTTTTTCTTTTTCCTTTGAGTCTGTTGTAACAGAGGAATCAGGTGGACTGGATGTTATTAATGAGAATGGTACGGCTGTGGCTTCCGAGTACTTTTCTGTGCCTTTAATTTATTGCATTAATTAAGACTTTCAAAATTTTGACGAAAACGACGAGGAAGAAATTCCTCCGGTTTTACAACGTTTGATTGATCAAGAGCAAGAGAGGTTTGTAAAACCATTGGTTGATGAAATCACCACAATTAATGTTGGTACTGAGAAGGACTCGCGGCTGGTCCAGATCGGGTCCACGTTGTCTTCGGAGGAGTACGAGTGCTTAGTCACTTTATTAAAAGATTTCAAAGATGTTTTCGCGTGGTCGTACGAAGACATGCCTAGAATCGATCCTGAGATTGTACAGCACCGGATCCCTCTTGACCCAGAGGCCTGACCTGTTAAGCAGAAGCTCTGAAGGATCCACTCGGACTGGGCTCTGAAGATCAAAGAAGAGGTCACTAAGCAGATTGACGCAGGGTTCCTGTTGGTATCTGAATACCCTACTTGGTTGGCCAATATAGTTCCGGTGCCAAAGAAAAACGGCAGAATTCGGGTATGTGTGAACTTCAGGGATTTGAATAAAGCCAGTTTGAAGGACGACTTTCCTCTGCCGCATATTGACGAATTAGTGGACTTCACTGCTGGGCATGCACTGCTCTCGTTCATGGATGGGTTTTCAGGCTACAATCAGATTTTGATGGCATCCGAAGACAGGGAGAAGACTGCTTTCACCACTCCGTGGGAAACCTATTGTTATAGGGTGATGCCGTTTGGACTGAAGAATGCTGGGGCCACATATCAACGGCCTGCAACCATAATTTTGCACGACATGATCCATAAAGAGGTTGAGGTGTACGTGGATGACATGATTGTCAAGTCCAAGGAAAGAGAGGGCCACTACACCGCCTTGCAGAAATTCTTCCAATGGATCAGAGAGTATCGGTTGCTGCTGAATCCTCAGAAATGTACGTTCGGTGTTACAGCAGGGAAAATACTGGGGTTCTTGATCACACAAAGGGGTATCGAGGTTGATCATTCCAAAATCAAGGCCATCTTAGAAATGCCACCACCGAGGACTGAAAAGGAGGGTGCAAGGCTTTCTGGGTAAAGTGCAATTCATAAGACGGTTTATTGCAAAATTAACTTGACTTGTGAACCACTCTTTGGTCTCCTGAAGAAAGGAAAGAAGTTCTAATGGGACGACCGATGCCAAGTTGCTTTCGAGCAGATCAAGCAATATTTACAGAACCCACTTGTGTTGTCACCGCCTGAGCTGGGGAAACCGTTGATTCTGTACCTGTCAGTGACTGAAACGACAATGGGCTGTATGCTTGCACAGGAGTTTGAGGACAAAGTGGAGAAAGCTATCTACTACCTGAGCAAGAAAATGCTGGAATACGAGACCCGCTACACGCTGCTGAAGAAGGCTTGTCTGGCCTTGGTATGGGCTACTAGGAAGCTGAGGCACTACCTGTTAGCTCACTCTGTAATACTGGTTTCGAGATTAGATCCCATTAAATATCTCTTCGAGAAACCGGCACTTACGGGTAGGCTAGCTCGTTGGTTGCTTCTGCTTTCCGAATTTGATCTGAAGTACATGATGCGCAAGTCAGTGAAAGGGAGAGCGGTAGCGGAGTTCCTAGCCGACCACCCAGTTGAAGGGGATGAAGCAGTTGAATATCTATTCCCAGACGAGGCCATTCTGCATGTCGAAGAAGAGACTTGGACGATGTACTTTGACGGAGCGTCAAACCAATACGGGTATGGGATAGGAGTGTTACTGATAGCACCTGACAATTCTCGCATACCCTTAGCATTCAAACTCCGGTTCAAAATGTTGAACAATGAGGCAGAGTATGAGGCATGTATTGCTGGATTAGAAGCCACCTTGGAACTAGGGGCAAAACGGTTGGACGTCATCGGGGACTCGAACCTCATTATATCACAAGCTAAAGGAGATTGGAAAGTTAAAGAAGAAAATATGAGAATTTATCACCAGACCTTGGACGTTCTGATTCCTCGGTTTGAGAAACTGAATTTTGCCCATCTATTAAGAGAGAACAACAGGTTCGCTGATTCATTAGCAACTTTATCTTCTATGATAGACATCCCTTTCGGAGTCCAGATGCGTTTGATCATTATTGAACATAAATTCGTGCCGGCCTACGAGCTGATTGTTGCCATAGATGAGGTACAAGATAAGAATCCCTGGTATTACAACATCTGGAACTTCTTGGAAAAGGAAGCATATCCACTAGGGGAAAATGCCAAAGATAAGAGGGCAATTCGAAGAATGGCTGCTCAGTTCATCGTCTGCGGGGAAAAACTGTACAAGATGGGTGATCTCGGGATGCATAAGCTATGCGTTGATGCTGAAGAATCCAAGCGCTTGATGGAGGCCATCTATGGAGGAGAGTGCATAGCGCACATGAGCCGGGTGATGTTAGCCCAGAAGATCCTTAGACAGGGTTATTATTGGTCAACCATGAAGGAGGATTGTATTGGCTTTGTCCAGCGATGCCACAAATGTCAGATCCATGCAAACCGCATGAACATTCCGCCGTCGAAGCTGTACAACATGACTTCACCATGGCCGTTTTCAATTTGGGGGATTGATGTGATTGGGGCTGTCAATCCGAAGAGGTCCAACGGGCATGAGTACATTCTGGTAGCGATAGACTACTTTACGAAGTAGATTGAGGCCCAATCTTACGCGGTGTTGAAGGCATCGCATGTCGCTAAGTTCATCAGAAACAACATCATCTATCGCTACGGGGTCCCGAATGAGATTATTTCGGATAATGGTTCCCACTTCAAGAAGGAGATGATCGACTTGTTGGAGAAGTACAACGTGGCTTTTCATAAGTCATTTACATATCGGCCGCAAACCAACGGAGCTGTTGAGGCTGCCAACAAGAACATCAAGCACATTCTGCAGAAGATGGTGGAAACCTACAGGGACTGGCCAAATAAGCTGCCATTTGCTCTTTGGGGCTACCGGACTTCAATTCGAACTTCTACTAGAGCAACTCCATATTCCTTGGTTTATGGGATGGAGGCTGTTCTACCTATTGAAGTTGAGGTTCCGTCATTGTGAGTTATGGCTAAGTGCCAGATAGCTGAGGCAGATTGGCAGCAAAGCAGGTTTGAAGAACTCATGCTCTTTGATGAAAGAAGGCTGAAAGCATTGTATCATGTCGAGGGTTATCAACGAAGAATTGCCAGGGCTTTTAACAAGAAGGTTAAGTCCAAGAATTTGAAGGAAGGGGATCTAGTGCTCAAAGACAACCGAGCTCCCATCCACAACCCTAGGGGCAAGTTCAGACCCAATTGGACTGGCCCTTACATCATCAAGTCTATCTGGTCAGGTGGAGCTGTCATTCTGATGGATTTAGATGGCCTAGAGTTCTCCCAGCCGATCAACATGGACAAGTTGAAGAAATACTTTCCCTGAGTGGCTCGCTAGGCCGAAAACCCGAAAGGGCGACCTAGGCAAAAGTTAGAGCATGAAAAATTTGAAATTATAAAAATTGAGCTCGCAAGGTTGAAAACCCAGAAAGGGTGGCCTTGGCAAAAGTTAGAGTGCAAAAGGAGAGTGTTAATACACGAGTGAACCTAAGCCGAACTACGTAAGGCTTGATTTCCATCTTTGGGATACATAGACAACTTCATTCTGAAGTCCAGCCATAAACACTTCCAAATCAACTTTGTCCGTGTGATCATGTTGGTTATCTTTGTTTATTCTGCATTTAAGAGCTCGGTTGTGATCTCTAGTGTAGTGCTATTCAGACTAGGGGCAACTTTCCAGTTGCTGGATTCGGGGTTGTACATCTCAGTGATAGATCTCGGGTGTGTCTAGTTGTGATCCATATCGAAAAATGGTTTTGAAAAGTTTTAATAAAAGTTGATTTTGCTTAAATTAATCTTTTTACGACTTAGACCATTTTTGGACCAAACGAAAAATTTTCAGTACCCACAACCTTCAATTACATTGATTTCAGTACAGAGTTGTCCTACTCTTGAATATAAATTGAAGTTTCTTTTTATTACATTCATAAAGAAAACTTGAAAGTACTGATTAAAGCAAATAAACTCGGGGCATAGTTAGGTGTTCTTGCCTCCCCTCCCAGAGCTTATGGAAACCTCTGATGCCAAAGAAGGCCCAACCTACGCCTCTTCATCAAGCCAAGCTATGCACTCATTAAAGAGGCTGCAACTGAAAGTGGGAGCAGGAACCAGAAGTGCTCTCGTCCTCCATGCTGTGGCATATCGAGCTAGCTGTGCGCCTTGGACTGGAAATGCAGCAGGGTACTCTATCCCCTCCTTCGGGCAAGTCTGATCATGTTCAAATTGGCGCCGAAATCGAAATGGGAAATAAATGACACAATGTGTCAGGCCGATCAACTGAATCTCGGGCTGGCGAGTCATGCTGTAGCTCATCACCTGTAAATTGAGCTAGGGGCAGCGCCAAGCAATACTGGCAGCAGACAAACTGCATATCCATTCGCACCACCATCCCTCATCAGGGGCATCGACTAGATGTCGCCGGAAGAAATAGTCGCGAGCTGAATATGCTGGGCATGAGTCCACAACCTTCAACTTATCCATCAACCATATCTGGGGAGGGATGAAAAATGAGAGATTAAAGAATAAAGAGGTGTACGTTGAAAGAAAAGTGAGAAAAGGGTTTTGAGACAAAAAAAAACCGAGCCTGAGGGCCGAGTGATGTGAGAAATATATGTGAGATAGGGTGGGAAACATTACCTGTAGTAGTAATGGACTCCCCGTGAATCTAGTCGTCTCTCGGCAATGGAAAGCGTCCAAACCCATCAATGTCTCAACTAGCGTCATGGCAATGCAGTTCTTGCCCTCTTTTAAGCCTTGGGCAACCTCAATCAAACGGATGCTAGATCCTCCGGAGCCTGGGGCAAGCAAGAAATGAGACAACATGCACAAACAAAGGGTGTGTCGCCGAAAACCCTGCCAGTCATGATCACCGCGGTCACCGACATCAGAAAACTGATGAATCAAGCTCGGAATGTCTAGCTTCCCGTCGTGAATCAATGACCAAGCGTCATGCAAAGTGATCCCATACATCCGTCCTAAGGCTTGGACATGGCCGAAGCGGAATTGGGGCAAGATTTCTTCATCGCACTCGGATTTCATTAAAGCTTGGAAGTCTTCGAAAGTGGGACATATCTCTTGTCCACCAAAGCTAAAAACGTACGTAATCGGGTTCCAACACCTTGCCGCGGCATGAAGGAACAGAAAACGCAGTGGAGTGCGGCTCAGCGTGAATAGTGCATTTATTCCGAAGCCCCGAAAATTCAGCTTTTCCAAGCCATCCAAGTTAGCAATCCAATTTGTGAGATTTTGGACAAGAAATGCCTCCATTTGGCGCAAAACTAAGTTAGAATAAGGGAACCACGAAGCTGGAACCTTTATGGAGGATAATGCACTGTTTAGAGGACAGGTGGCCAAAATTTGGAGGTCCCTAGACTAACAGGTTGGCCGACCACTTTTCTGGTCGACCAGCCATATTTTCTGGTCTGCAGACCATAAAAGTGGTTGGCAAGCTATGTTAGTGGTCGGCAGTGAGCAAAAATGTGGTCTACAGCCTTTTCTTGTCTCCAGAAGAGAGTTCCTAGCCTTCCTATGTGTCGAGAATACTGAAGGTCTGAGTTTACTTCTGATTCGGATGCGTCCTGTTGCTTTGTTTGTCTAAAATGCATTTGCTTATCAAGTTGTTAAGTTTTGCTTATCGAGTTGTTACTCTTTGGTTATTGAGTTGTTGCTCTTTGATTATCGAGTTGTTGCTCATTGTTTATCGAGTTGTTAATTCGTTTACCGAATTATTTTAAGTTGTTTAGTTTGTTACGTTGGATCACTACCTGACTTAGCAATACACGATGTTCAATTTCCATCAATCTCATTTTTGTGCAAAATGATGCGATGCGATGCTTAGAATACAAATACAACACTTTTTGAACAAAAAGCTGTTTTCATTCCATCATGCTTTCTTTTTACAACAGGGTACAAGTTTTAAAGAAAATAAAACTGCCTAACGCTGTACAATGTGCTACAACTACTAGTAAAAAGAAAACAAAGCTAAACATCTGCATCGGTGCTATCTGACTCAAGATCGAGAGGCCCTCTTCACCCTCTTCGGCTGAGCAGCCTCTGCACCACCGCCGTCGGTACCCTTGTCTGAACCAGAGCCACCATCCTCGGAATCCTCCTTGACGTCGTCTTCACCCTCAGAACCGGAACCGGTGTCATCATCTCTGCCCGCAGATGTCTCTAACTGAGGGTGTGCTGACTCCTCCTCCTCACTGGACTCGTCATCGCGTCTGGCAGGTGCTCGATGTCTTCCTCGGTCACATGTCGGAATTCCCCTCCCTGCTACTCGTGAAAGCCCGGGTGGCCCGGGCTGCAGTGGTGTGACCTGAAAAGGCAATTCGAATACATCAGCCAGAGTATGTATATTAGATGCAGATGCAAGTATGGTGCATGGAGTGTGTGCATGCAGATATATTATGTGAATGTAATGTTTCAGATGTGCTCTACACATGTAGTGAATCAGTGTAGTGAAATGTTCAGTTTTGGTATGTCATCAGAAGTATGATAAATGCAAGGAAATTGAAAAGTACCGGGATGCCGTGGGCGTACAGCATTGTCTCTCTCCTCAAAACCATAAACTCGAGCGAGGCCATCGCCTCGAGCAACCCCTAAACATATCCTCTGGGAGGCTGCAGATGCAAGTTCAAGTCAATAGTGAATGAATGAATGTCTAAATATCTGAATGATAGATAAAAGCTGTGAGGCATACCGATGGTGAGTCAGGGGCACTGACATATCGATGATCTGGCAATGGAGCCTCCAGTGGAATCTGGTAAGGTGTCCCATACCGCCAGCCTGTCAGCTCGGTCGGAGGATCTGGCCACCCAGCACACTGCCAAGCAGGGGGCATCCCCCATACTTCTTCCCCTCGATGTGCTGGCCCTGCTAGTCGAAGGAATGTCTGCAGCTCGGGCGCGGCTCGACGAAGGGATGTCAGCAGCTCTCCTCATGGGGATGCGAATGCCTGTTAGTGGGGGCATCAGGTACGTGTGAAGATAAGTCGCATACACTCCCTCTTCATAGAAAAGGACTGCGTCAGTGCCCAACATAAGGTCGCTAACCTTCTGGGGAGTGAGACTCTCTGTGGATCGCATGTCCAGTGGAGGCGGTGAGGGGATCTCCTGAGCGGGATAGCCCTGTGTCTGGTGCATGAAGCGCTTCTCGAGAAACCAGGCTCTGCTAACTAGTCCCTCAAACAAAATCCAGTACCGGGAGGCGCCCCATGCCCTAGTGAACTGGAATCGAGCAAACCCTGGCATCGCTGTCCAAGGCTGCCAGGTGATCTGCGGATAACAAGTTCATAAATTGATTAGTTGTCATAAATATGCAAGATGAATCAAAGCTGAAAACATGAAGAACTGAGAGTTCTGGATCACCTCGGTCGCCCGCACTGTGTCAAAATACTGCCGGAGATATAGCAATGTCTCCTGGGGCTTGGGTCGGCACCGACCCTCGAATCTGCGCGAGTATGGCACATCGAGTGGTGCCTCCACTTCCGGATCAGGGGCGAGCGTCGGGAAGTAAACGCAAACCCACAGCTGTGAAAGGCAAGACAGTGGCTGTCAGAATACAGAATATACAGAAAATGCAGAATGCTGAGTGCAGAATGTAATGTGTGCAATGTGCGGAGTGTGTAGTGTACAAGTAATGAAAAGCAAAAATGTAAATCAAGAGGGCAGAATATACCTCCCAGGCTCTCCAATAGCCGCCTACTATGTTCCTCCGCCCGCGGGAAGTCGCGCTCATATAGCAGTAAAGGGTAGCAAGGCCAGTGCCGCCCCAATCAAAGTGCCGAACCTGTGATAGGTCAACTAGAGCACTCAGGAGATATAGCCCGACTGTGTTCCCCTTGTCGGAGAACAGTGTGGTCCCGAGAAGGAACATCAGAAATCCCCGGGCATACTGCTCTATGGCCTCAACAGTCTCGAGCGTAGTCTCCCTGTACTGCTCTGTAAACCAGGTGTACCTGACCATGTATGATGATCTGTAGATCGGCGGATGGGCTCCGAGTAGATAAGTCCAAGCTGCCTCCCAATCGCCCATATCAAAATCGTATGGGATCGGCCAGCCTCCCACGTTGAGGCCCGTTAGCATCGAAAAGTCGTACGGGGTCATCGTCATGTCCCCGGTAGCAGAGAAATGGAAGGAGTTGGTGGTGTCCCACCATCTCTCTACAAGTGCACCGATGAGGGTCCTGCTCGCCTGAAGACACGACAACCCCACACAAAATGGGCCGAACCCCGCCTCATCCACAATCTGTCGAACAGCATTTGGGAGCTCCATGTACCACTCCCTTGCGATGATCGACCCATATCCACCGGTGAAATAGGAAGATACCTGTGTTCAGAATGAACAGATGTATTTAGTTTCAGAATGAACAGAATACTGTGTTGTGAGCTGTGTGCCAAATGAACATAGTGTTGTGTTGTGAGCTGTAGGCCAAATGAATAGAGTGTTGTGCTGTGAGCTGCGTGCCAAATGAATAGAGTGTTGTGTTGTGAGCTGCGTGCCAAATGAACAGAATACTGTGTTGTGAGCTGCGTGCCAAATGAACAGAATACTGTGTTGTGAGTTGTGTGACAAATGAACAGAGTGTTATGTTGTGAGCTGCTTGCCAAATGAACAGAATGTTATGTTGTGAGTTGTGTGCCAAATGAACAGAATACTGTGTTGTGAGCTGCGTGCCAAATGAACAGAATACTGTGTTGTGAGCTGCGTGCCAAATGAACAGAATACTGTGTTGTGAGCTGTGTGCCAAATGAACAAAGTGTTGTGTTGTGAGCTGCGTGCCAAATAAACAGAATACTGTGTTGTGAGTTGTGTGCCAAATGAACAGAATACTGTGTTGTGAGCTGCGTGCCAAATCAATAGAATATTGTGTTGTGAGCTGCGTGCCAAATGAACAGAATACTATGTTGTGAGTTGCGTGCCAAATGAATAGAATACTATGTTGTGAGCTGTGTGCCAAATGAACAGAATACTGTGTTGTGAGCTGCGTGCCAAATGAGCAGAGTATTGTGTTGTGAGCTGCGTGCCAAATGAACAGAATGCTATGTATGAGCTGTGTGCCAAATGAACGGGATGTTGTGTCATGAGTTATGTTCAGAACGAGCAGAAGCGCTGTGTATGTAAATGTGTTCAGAATGAGCATATATAATACATAGCGAAAGCATGAAGTGTGCAAGAAATGCAAAATACATCGCAGAAAATATAAAAGTGAAGTACGCACCTCGCGCGCATGATGAGACAAGTGAGACTCTGGCTCCCGTAGTAGCAAGTCTGCGAGTGCTCGTCGCGCAAAATCCGTGAAATGATGAAAGGTACTCGGTAGTAGTACGTGCTCCTGAGGGTGGTACCTCTCCGGTTCGAAAGGCCGAATCCTAGGCGGCAATGGCATGATGTCAGGCTCGTCCTCTACTCGCGGAGAACCCCCATCGTGTGGAATGTGGTCAGCCATCTGAAAAGAAGGTACAAAATTAGCAAAAATGAGCGAAATGAGCCAAAATTACAAAAAGGCAACAAAAGTAAACTCTCGGGAAGAGAAAAAGTCAAAGAAAGTCAAAGCCCGGGAAAAGGTGCTAAATTTCGAGAGAAACATACCTCAAGTGGTGAAAATGGAGAAAGAAGCTCCGAAAACAAATTCTGATCGGTTCAAAACGAAGAGAATCGAAAGTTTTTCGCGAATCAACTTCGCGTGGGGTGTTGGAAAACACGTGCAAAGCCCGGATCTAAGAAGCAAAATGGTGTAGGGAGGGAGAGCAAGTGATTTCGGCCCTGAAGGTGTGATGAAATGTGCTTTGGAGTTGTGTACTTAAAGGGCTGAACCTCAAAAGACCAAACTGCCCCAATTTTGCTAAACTGGTCGGCCAACCAGTTTTTCTTGTCGACCGACCACTTAGGTGGTCAACAAGTGGTCAGCAGTTGGTCTAGGTGGTCGGCAGCCCTCCTAGATGGTCTTCAGGGCCCCATTGTTCTCCTTATGTGTTTTTATGCTGATTGGAGTCCTTGGCTCTCGAGAAAGTGCAAGAAAAGTACACTTTTCAGCTCAAAATGTCCCCCGTGGGAACATCAATTCAAGTCTTCGATGCATGGCTCATCGTTACTCGTCAAGAGCAAGGGTTACAGTTGAATTGGTCTCGTTAAGGCTTGTATTTCCTTATTCGGCATTTTACTTCAAACATGCTGTTAATGTTACGTTTCAGTCGCATTGTTATGTACACTTTACTCGCATTGTTATGCACACTTCATTTGCGTTGTCACGCACGTTTTAGTTGCATTGTTATGCACACTTTACTCGCATTGTTATGCACACTTCACTTGCGTTTTCACGCATGTTTAAGTTGCATCGTCATGCACTTCTTCACTTGCGTTGTCACGCACGTTCCACTTGCATTCTTATGCACCTTTTCAGTTGCATTGTTATGCACTTCTTCACTTGCGTTGTCACGCATGTTCCAGTCGCCTTGTTATGCCCCTCTTCACTTGCGTTGTCACGCACTTTTCACTTGCATTGCTATGCACCTCTTCACTTGCGTTGTCACGCACTTTTCACTTGCATTGCTATGTATCTCTTCACTTGGGTTGTCACGCACTTTTCACTTGCATTGTTATGCGCCCGTTTCGCTTGCATTGTCATGAAACCTTTTCAGTTGCATTGTTATACGCGTTTTACCTACATGTGTTTCTACTATATTGTATCTGTTAAAGTTTCTTTTTGTACAGGCACGATATTGTATGTACGGTTCATCTGAAGCGGGCATAGCTAGACAATGTTGTATGTACAGTTCAGTCAGAGGAACTCCGGGTGAGATCATTCCTCTTCGCATGATCATAAGTTGTGTTCGGCATTGTGCATGTCATTTGCATTTTGCCTCTGCCTGCGGGCGCATCTCTTTGTTATCTTGCCTATTTGTCTAAGTCTTCGGTCTTGTCAAAAATGGGTCGTCTCTGGGCTTTGACATTCACTCAAGTCACTTCTTGACTTCTGAGTTCTGTCAAAGAAGGGCAACTGTAGACACCCCATTTTTGACCGACCTTAAGACTCAGACGTCATCGTTTGAGTGCTCGATGATTGTGCTTGTTTGTGTTTGTTTCGAGTTTTTGGAGTTTTCGGCTGAGTGCCTTGCCTCTGAGTCTCTGAACTCTTTGTGTTTTGGCTTGGTTTGTGGACCATGCCTTGTTGACCTTGCCTGGAGGGAGAGAGACGTCTGTAGACCACTTTTTGTGGTCGTAGACCACTTTTCCCTCTTGTAGACTATTTTCTGGTTTCCGGAGCCTCCGGCTGCGCGCCTTGTCTCAGGACCTCTTAACGTTCTTCTCTTAGCCTGGTTTTTGGACCATGCCTTGTTGCCCTTGCCCAGAGGGAAACAGAGGTCTATAGACCACTTTTTGTGGTCGTAGACTACCTTTCCTTCTCGTAGGCTACTTTCTGTGCTCGTAGACTAGTTTTCGAGGCTTCCGGCTGTGTGCCTCACCTCGCGGACTCTGGTCTTGCATCCTTTTTGGTTTGTTTTTGGTACAAACCTTGTTTTCCTTTGCCTGGAGGTTGAAACAGTGGTGTAGACCAGCTTCTCCCCCTGTAGACCACTTTTTGTGCTTGCCAGCTAGTTTTCTAGTCAGCTAGCTGGTCTTGGTGGTCTGTGAACCACCAAAAATGGTCGGTAGCCATGCCACCACCTTCCTTCCTTTGTGCAGACCACCCATCCCCCTTGCCGACCACTTTCTCTTCCTGCATACCACTTTTTCTGGTCGGCCGACCAGTGCAAGTAGCTGGCCGACCACTTCAACTGGTCGGCAGCTTTCCTGCACTTTCTGCAGATATTTTCCATGCCAGCTGTGCCAGCTGTTGGGCACAGAAAGCATCCCCCATACACGTGTATGGAGGGATTGATTCAAGCTTCAAGCTTGTTGAACAAGCTTGATGCATGGTTTTCTATAAAAGGGAGCCTCTTCCCTCTTGCTTTAGATTCAGAAAATTGGCATAGAGCTATACATATATCTCTATCTCTATATTTCTTCCTTTCTCTCCATATTTGTGCTTAAAAGTGTAGTTTCTTCACATTTTTGCACACAAACACCTACTCAAACACCATACTCTTGGAGCTGAGGCACCTTGAAGCTGGTTTTGGAGTTTTTGGATTGCTTTTGGTCAAAAAAGGTTGTTGGAGTTGCTACTTTGTAGTTGTTCTTCAAGGGTTAGTTTCTAACCCCTTTTGATTAAGCTTTTGGCCCTATTTTCATGATGTTTTGGGCTTAACTTTCAACTGCAAAAAGTTCTGATTTTAAGTGCTTGAAATGTTTGTTTGAGGTCTTTTTGGTGTTGGGGGTGGTCTACCCCCTTTGTGTCTTGTTTTGCCTTGTTTTGGGCCATCACTTTAGGCCTTTGTGATCATCTTTGTTTAGCCTCTTTACCACTAAATTCCAAAGGAATTTCAGTGGTGGAAAGTGTGTTTTGAGGCCTCAAATGGGTGGGGGTTGTCCCCTCTCATCTTCTCTTATGTGCTTGTATTTGTGGCTCATCAAAGTAGTCTGTCTTTCTAGCATGTTTTGGCTCCATCTTAGCATATCTTAGGCATTATTTCAGCATATTATAGCTTTGCCTAGGGTTGGTTTGATTACCTCTTGCATGCTCCTTGCACTTGTAGTGCAATTCCACAAACTAGCCTAATATGCATCATGCTTTGGACCATCATTTTGGCATGATTTTGGCTCAACTCCAGCAAGCTTTTACTCATGATTTACCATGCTTCAGCTCTGTTTTATGTTGTTTTGGTCATGCATGCCTTGCTTTGTATAGCCATAGTGCATTCTAGTTCACTAGCTTTGAATTCCCAAGTCATTAGCATGCATTGCTTGGGCTATTTGCATGATTTGGCATCATTTGTTATGTGATTTCAGAGCATGTTCCACTGCCATGTCCTCACATCTTTCACTCTTTCAATGCTTTGGAGGATTGGTGCTTTATGCCTTAAGTATGAGCCAATATGTATGCCATCTTGCCTAAGCTTTTGGGCTGTCATATCAGTATGTTTTTGGTGTTGTTTTGCCATGATACAACTCTGATTTTTGTTGGTGAAGTCATCTCATGCTTGGTTTTGGTAGATGTAGTGTAATCCTCCTTATTGGCCTTGCATACTCCATGCTTCATGCCCTTCATGCTAGCATGTGTTAGCTCTACTCCATACATGTTTTAGCATCATTTTGACATGCTCTAGGACTGTTTTGGGTTGTCTTGGCCATATGGTTCATGTATTGCATAGCTGTAGTACAATGGGCTTGGCTAGCCTTGTGTGTTCATGCCTCTAGCATGCTTTATTTGTGACATGTGCATGGTTTGACATCATTTAACATGTTATTTTAGAGCATATAGAATTTCCATGTTCTCACTTGTTTCACTCTTTGAGTGCCTTTAAGGGTTATGCATTATTGCCTTGTTTGTGAGCCATTATGTATGTATGCATGCATGCATGCCTAGAACTTTGAGCTCCCATCTCAGCATGTTTTGGTCTTTGTTTTGACCTAATTGAGCTCTGTCTATGGTTGGTTCAATCATTTGTGCCATGTATTGCATGCCTCTTGTGTAGTCCCTTTTGGTCGCCTTGTGCCTTAGGCCCTCTTGCACGCTATACTTGTGTTGTTTGAGTGATTTGGCATCATTTCATACATGATTTTAGTGCATATAGTGTTGTCACACTTCCATGTTTGTCACTTCTTAATCATGTTTGAGGGTTGTGCCTTTATGCTTAGTTGATAGGCCATTGCATGAGCATCACCATTTTGCCTTTCATGCCATCATTTCATAGCATTCTGGCCATTGTTTTGGCATGATTTAGGTCTGTCCATATTTGGTTTAAGTCCACTGAGCATTGTTTTGCATGCCTCTTGTCAGATGCTCTTTCCTAGCTTTGATGCCTTAACCTTCTAAACTTGCCATGCATGCATTGTTTGCATGGTAGAATATTGTGTATGCCATTCTCGCATTGGTAGAATAGCATGTTGTTTGCATGTTTTTGCATTGCATTGTGTTTGCATGTTGTTTGCATGTGCATGCATTACATTGTGTTTGCATGCCATTAGCGTTGATAGGTTGATCATGCTTATGTTGTGTTGCATTGTGTTTGGATAGGGAGTTAATCCAAACACGAGAAACGAGGGACATTTCACACTTGAAGTGATGAAACGTGCCTCATTTCTCGGTCGCCGACCCTCTTGATCAAGCATGATAGAGGTTAAGGCTCGTATGTGTTATTTGTGCATTCATTAACATTGAATTGTGCAAACTTGGCTTCTCGGCCATCGTGCATCGCGATGCTTGGTTGGTGGCCCGAGAGTCGAGAACTACACTCCCTTGAGCTTAAGAAATGATAGGGAGAGTGGTTGTGCACACATACCTTGCAAATACACTGCTGTGCCCCTTCTTGTTCTCTATTGTAGCAAAATGGAGCTTGGTGGCATTTTCTGGTCAGCAGACCAGTAAAAGTGGCTGGCCGACCAGTTTTTCTGGTCTGCAGCATGTGTAAGTGGTCTACAGGTGGTCTACACCACTATTAAGTGGTTGGCAGCCTTCTTGGAGGTCTCCATGATGGAGTAGAAGCTATCTGGAGGTTTGTGCAGTGATCTGAAATCAAATGCAAACAGAGCCAAATTGGGGCATAGTGATGGATTTCCGAACAAGGCGATTGAGCACGCATGCACTTCTCGCCTCGAGGCTCCTGTTTTATTGCTTTGCTTGGCTAATTAGCTATTTGGTTATGTACTTAAGTAGTTAATGCACTTAGCTATTCATTTGTGTTTGTAATTAGTTAACTTGTTAGTTAATTAGCTTCGTTTTGTAATAATTAGTTTAATTAGCTTAGATTTGCTAGTTAGCTTATTATTCGGACCCTCCGTCGAGAGGGCGAATTTTGTAATAAGTGTGCGTGTATGTGATGTATGTCTTCCAACCCCACGTCTTTCTCCTTTTTATTTACCAGCTTTTGATGGTTAGTTTTAGGGCATGTTTCAATTAGCATACTTATGCTTTGCATGCGTGCATCCATTCACCTGTCTTGCATGCACCGGGCTCGGCGCATCATACAAACTGCATTGTATTTCAATACCAAATTGAATACATGTTATCTAGTTGCATTCACATGACATCTTAGAATAGCCGAGCCTATCTTAGTTGCATTTTTGCATGTGTTGCATTAGGCATTGTTGACATAGCTAGGATCATGCGTTGATTACTAACTAGCTTTTGTTTTGGCTCGGAGTACTAGGTAAGTGTTTATGCTTTAGCATCCTTGCATACGTGTAAGTGTTGCCATGTTTAGCATGCTTGCCATGAGGCTATGTGTTTAACTACTATAACTGCTTGAATGCCTATGGGTGGAGGCTTGATTGCCTGAATTGGAACAACTCGATGATTGTGAGTTTTAAGCCCACTTATGTGGCAAAATCACGTTTTTCTAAGCCCACTTGAGGGTGACAAATCCGCGTCTTAGCCTACTTGCGAGTAGCACTTTCAAACCACTTTAAAAAACAAACATGAGTTGTTTTGTTCCAGTCAAAGTGACTGAGTCTATACTTGTATGCTTTGCGCTTCACATAGTAATTCTAGATTAAATAACCGGAATAAGAACACATGTGTTTTCAAAAACAACATATCATGTTAGTAGAGGCCGATCTTTGATCGGGCGAGCAGGGGTGCTCATTTCATGACCTTCCCCCCTTGTACCCAAGTTCCCGAGCCGAGGCAGCTTTTGTAATGACGGACACGTGGCCTTAGGCACGAGTTAGGGTTTCTTAAATTTCCCAACACAAAATATTTAGGTGGCGACTCTGAAATCTGGCAAAGCAGTCCATGTTTGGCACTTCTTGACTAAAATCGATTTTCCAAAACAATTTTCCAAATTTGGACTTTTTGGTGATTTATCAGTCTTACATTGCACTTTGTGAGATTAGATTCAGAACCATGGCAGGAGTCTGAACTGGAGTAGCTAGAACTACAATTCGTGCCCTCGCGCGCGGAGCGGAGTCCGAGCGGTCTATACCATGGTTCTTTAAAGTAAAACTGAAAATAAATTCTCACACTTGCATTACATGATACAAATAATCTTCAAGCGATAATACATTCACTTCAAATCAAAATAACATAAACAAATAGATACCCCCAAGGGTCTACAAGTTTCCAAGGCTTAGACCTAGTTATACAAAATGGTTATTCAAACCCACACAAATACAACCCTTGGCTTACAAACAAAGTTACAGCAAAATGAGAGCCTTGTACTCCCAACACATATTTCCTCGCCTTTAGTTAGGCGAAATGTCCATTGTTCAGAACTTAACAATTTAATTCAAGGGGCGGTAAATACAACTCTAGTAATCTCCAGGTCGGTGTCTGCAAGTAGACTATACGAGTATTACCAAATTGTCATTTTTACTGGTATTAACCGGAAGGCTCGACATCTACCGCGCGAGTTTTCGGTCTTTCACCCTGGACTCTTAGGCCAACTTATTCAATATCATTTATACCACCTATCAAGACTTACAAACGTATTTACCCAAAACCATTCCATGAAAATTTGTTTCTCAACATTCTTTTCTCAATGCAAGTTTTCAAATCAACTTTCAAAGTTTAATGTAATCAAATGAATTGATATGCTAATTTCACAAGATGAATATAAATACTTTTATTCCAATTCAGCATCCAAGGAATAACACAATTCCCTCTTCTCAAGTATCCTCGACAATTAGTTATTTCAAGACTATTTCAACGTTTTGAACAATAATTTCCAAAATGAACAACAATTCTCATATTACCTGAAATTCATCATTTATAAATATAAATAAGAAATTTTCCAAACATCCATTTATTTTGACACACAAAATAGATATAACAATATTATTCATGGATTTTCAGTCTCCTTTAAAAAAATCCCCAAATTCTAGGTTTTCTCACCAAAACTATACAACTCAAATCTTTTGAAAGAAATCTTTCCAAAATCATCTTTTCTTTAATCAACGAAGATCAAAACCCATAAGATCATTTTAAAAGAACAAGAGACAAACCCACTTTCAAAATCGCTCAACTTCTTGAATCAACAATCAATTTTCAAAGCTATCGAAAGATGATTTCGAAAATCATATAGATCTTGCAAAAATATATATATAACTCTAAGAAAATCCCTACCTCAAGTTTTGAAGAAGAAATGAGATGAAACCCCCAAAATCAACGGTGTCCAAACTCGATCTTCACCGCACACAACGAAGCCCTCGAGGAGCTAACCAACTTTGATGAAGTACTTAGGTCTAAATCCTAAAGGATTTGAAGAAATCAAAGATCTTGTAAGGTTTTTGGTAGGAAATGTAGAGATAAGGGAAAGGAAATGTTTTTAGAGAGAGAGAGAGAGAGAGAGATACACAAAAGTGATTCAACTTCAGCCCAAAGAGAGAAGAAAAGGGAAAAAATTTCGGATCTCACCAACCCACCGCACCTCACTATCGCACCTGCCTTTTTAGTAGTGTGCAAGCTGTGCTCTCTCCTGAAATTCGCACGTGCAGCTTGCTCTCCCGCTCGAGCGGACAAGCAACTTCAAATGGATTTTGCATTTTTGTTTTGGGGGCACTGCAGCTCGACCCCCGCCAGGGTGCTGCCCCCTGGACCCCCACGAGCTAACCGGGCAGCTCGACCCCCGATATAATCAGTGAAGTGGCAAAACTGGGATCGCTACAACCTTCCTCCCTTAAAGAATTTCGTCCCCGAAATTTCAAATCAACTACCCAAACAAAGGGTTTCTAGCAATCAAAACCACGCTATTTTTTTTTTCAAATCACAATATTAACTCTCAACCAAATTTCACCATTTCCACCATGGTCATCTCATGAACAACAACCTCCCAAATATGCATAAACATGAAATTTCCCAAAAAGTAATGACAACTCTAAACAACCTTATGCTTAAAACAACAACGCATATATTAACATATGGTTAACAACTTTAAATACGTTTCCCTCAACACTAGGGAATATTACAAAAGAAAAGCAACTTCAGCATTTTCAAATAAATCTGGATATTTGGAGCGGACTTCCGCCTTCCGTTCCCACGTCGCTTCTTCAACCCTATGGTGTCTCCACAACACCTTTACCAACGGTATAGTTTTGCCCCGTAGCACTTGCTACCGGGTATCTAATATTTGATCCGGTCGTTCTTTGTAAGAGGCATCCTCATCTACCTCCAAGTCAACCTAATCAAGAACATGAAAAGGGTCGAGTTCATACTTCCTAAGCATAGATACATGAAATTTAAAGTGAAATAAAGTCTTCAATGGACTTTGCATGAATCTCATTAATATCCAGTCAGTATAAGAAATTGAGTCTTATAAAGGGCACCACTCTACGAGAGAAGTTCTTGGTTGAATATTTGAGAGTTCTCATCATAATGAGTAAAATAAGATTAAAAAATATGATTAATTTAATAATATTGTTAAATTTAAATTTAAAAAAAAAGAAAAGAAAAACAACAACAACAACAAACAAGCAGAGGTTAGAGGTCTATTTGGTGTTCCATTCTTTTGTACATTACATAAAAGCTTGTTTTATTTATTCAAAAAAAAAAAAAAAATTCAATATTTTATACATTAGATAAGTGTGTACGTGGTGCGGTTCAGGTGGTTTAAGAGTAAAATTATCAATCGAATGATGAATTAGCGGATTGGCGGATTGACAAATTGTTGTTTGAGTGGTTTTGGACGGATTGGCGGATTGAAGAATATTCTAACCAAGTATTAAGCTTATGCATAATATATAACTCTAATTTGCATAATATTTTTCATATATATAACACAAACTAATTTTACGTGATATTTTTCATATATATAACTACTAATTTGTAATAAATTTCACATATTAAATCTCTTTCACACTCATTTTTACTTTGATATTTCATTATAGGTTAATATATATATGTGTGTGTGTGTATTAACTATAGCAGAGCAGACCAAAGCAGTTTCGAAAGCGGATTATAAATTTTAAAGTTTAAACTGTAGTTAGCAGATAGAGCGGTGCAGAATGATACGGATCGGTATGATTTTAGCAAATTGAAAGATATTTTACATAGCCCTATGGATGATAGCCAATAGGGGAGCTATATGTAATAAGTGAAAAGTTTTTGGTAGCAATAGAATCATCCAAGTAGTATTTCTCACTTTGGACAGGAAAGCCAAGGCCTCTAATGGTCTATTAATAGGCCCGCCCCTGCCTATCAAAATTGTTCACTTTATATAATAGTATAGATATTAGAGACCCACATGTTAAATATTTAAATACACTCACAATGATGTGGCAAGAGAGTAAGATCTTATATCATTCAGTGTGTAACAAATCAAAAATTAATACTATCATACCACATCATTGTAAGTCAAATTATGATAAATTTTTTTTTTTTTTTTTTCTTAAATATTTTCTAATATTCCTGTGTAAGAGTGAATGATGAAAATAGAAAGTGATTTTTCAACCCCAAATGGGAACCCAACCCCACAACGTGAAGGATTTTAATTTGTTTATGTATGGACCAACAAAATTTTATACCAATCGTCACATCCTGCCATTTTAGTCGACTTCAAGCAGTAATTCAGTCTGAACAACAATGTTCCATTCATTATAATTTGAGTTTTGTTGAGTGTAGAAGAGAGGAAACATCAGTTTCAGATCCTTGTCATAAGTTAAAGAAGTTATATGATACACATGTTACACGCCCCCATGATACACATGTAACCCCTATAGCATGACCCTTGTCATAAGTGAAAGAAGTTAAAAAGCCACTTAATTTTTCCATTCACCAAATAATAAAAAATAATAAAATAAAATAGCACTTTCCCGCATCAACTTAAAATAAAAAAAAAAAAAAAAAAAAAAATCGCAGCAGCAACAACTAAAAAGCTAATACCAAACTACTCTTAAGTATAAATTTTGAACTTTCGAAAAAATAAATAAATAAATAAAAATAAAAATCACTAAAAACTTATACCCTAAGGCCTCGTTTGACAAGTTAACATTTTAGTCAAAAAGTCAAAAAGTTACTAAAAAAATTAAAAAGCCTATAACCTATATAAAAAAGTCAAAGATTCCATTTTCTCTTTACTTTTTACACATCTTTTCGTAAAAAGCCAAAAAGCCACTCCAAACATACTAGTTTCTTTTACCTTAAATTTTGGCCCAAAAGTTACTAAAATAGCATGTTCCCAAACGAGGCCTAAGTATAAATTTTGAACATTTTGATGTTATTTGACAACGTTTACATTTTACTGTTTTTAATTTACAAAAGTATTAAACATTTATATTTATTTTGATTAAAAACAAAAACAAAAAACATGTATGGTGCATAAGTGTTTTAAAATTTTATTTAAAAAATAAGTTAAAATGATAGCTACAAGAGGTAATTTATCAATGCTTGGGGATGGTGGCAAGAAGTGATTGTCAGCTACCGGAGATATTGGTTGAAGGTGGTCGCTATCGGGGAGAGACAATTGGTAGTGGTAGGAAGTGATTGTTGGCCACAGAAAGTGGTGGCCGAAGGTGATTGTCAATAGTCAGATATAGTGGTTGGTTGGCCCAAAGTGATAGTTGAAGGTGGTTTTTAAGAAAATGTGATTGTCAAAGATAGTTACTGATGGTAGGAGATAGTTGTTGGCAATGACATGTGGTTGTTGAGGGAGGTAGAGTTTGAAAGTTGTTGGTGGAGGAGGTCATTGGCAATGGCAACGGGTAATAATAAGCAATGAGTGGTAGTCGGAAAGAATGGGAAAAGAAAACATTAATAATTAAAAAAATTAAACAAAAAACTTCCTTTGTGCTTACAAAATTTGTGTTTTTCAGCGACAGGTCATATAATAATTAATGGTATTTTTCATCAAACACTATTAAAAAAAGACACTAATTACTCCCTCTGTCCCAAAATAATGGTCCATTTTGAGGAATTCAACTTTTTTTGGTAGTACAATTATTGCACTTTAGAAAAGTTAATTTTCCAAAATTACCCTTTTGATAGTACATTATTTGGGAATATCAATGTCATAATTGTACTTTTTATATTGTTTATTAATTTAAAAGAAGGGCAAAATAGGAAATTTATATTATTTTTGTACTTAATTTTTGAAGAGGGACTAATATTTTGAGACAATGAAAAATAGAATAACGGACTAATATTTTGGGACGGAAGGAGTATTAATTTTCGGCGACAATTTCAAAATTATCATAAAAAATATTACTAATTTTGTCGTGTTGTAGAGAGGAAACACCAGTTTCAGATCCTTGTAATAAGTTAAAGAAGTTATATGATACACATGTTACACACCCCTATAGCATGACCCTTGTCATAAGTTAAAGAAGTTAAATAGGCACTTAACTTTTCCATTCACCAAATAATAAACAATAATAAAATAAAATAAAACAGCACTTTCCCGCATCAACTTAAAAAAAAAAAAAAAAAAAAAAAGTATAAATTTTGAACATTTAGGTGTTTTTTATTATTATTATTATTATTTTATTAGCAAAAAGAAACTTTATTGATCAAAAAAGGATTATATGCAAAAACTTACATCAACAAAGAGGGAAGTGTAAAGTTGAACATTAAGGTGTTATTTGACAACATTTACATTTTATTGTTTTTAATTTACAAAAAGTATTAAACATATTTATATTTATTTTGGGTAAAAACAAAAACAGAAAACATGTATGTTGCACAAGTGTTTTAAAATTTTATTTAAAAAATAAGTGAAAATAGAAAGCTGCAAGAGGTAATTTATCAATGCTTAGAGATGGTGGCAAGAGGTGGTTGTAAGCTGCTGGAGGTAGTGGTCGAAGGTGGTTGCCATCGATGAGAGACGATTGGCAGTGGCTTGAAGTAATTGTTGGCCACAAAAAGTATAGTGATCCGGGTTTTTCCCCGTCCTTTGTGGTATTCTGGACTCGAGTTCCGAGTTGTGTGTTGTTATCTGTATCTTGTTTCCATCCTTTAATTTCTTATTATTGAATTTTGGGATATGTTGGGCAAGTTTGTGGCAGGGTTGTTGTGATTTGAAACATAGTGTTGCTGCCCAGATTTTGGTGCCTTCGCTCGAGCAAGGATTTTGTCGCTCAAGCGAGCTTTGAGTTTGTGTCTCTTGGCTCGAGCGATAATTCTTGCGCTCGAGCGTGCGTCTGCGTCTCTTTTGGACCTGATGGTTGTGTCCCTTGGCTCGAGCGAGCTTTCCTTCGCTCGAGCGAGCGAGCTGTATGTTTTGGGTTTCTTCGCTCGAGCGTGCTTATGGGTTGCAGACCTAAAGCTTCGTGTTGTTCGCTCGAGCGAGGCTTTGTGCACTCGAGCGAGGTTTCTTTGTGTTTGGTCGCTCGAGTGACCACTCATTCGCTCGAGCGAGGATCAAGTATATCAGTTCACAACAGGGGTCTTCTTCTCTATTTTTGATCCTCTTTCTTCCTCAAACCCTAGAACGGCTGCTCTCTCTCTCTCTCTACATACCTTCTCTCTATAAATCCATCTAGTCCTAGTGGTCTCCTACCCTAGTCTCTTTGTAAGAAAGGTTGAGCATCGCGAGGGCTACATGTTGATCCGAAAAAGTTTGGGTTTAGAGCACTTCCGAGTTTCCCTCCTCTTCTCCTTGGGGCTCTCCATTTGAGGTAGGGATTTCCTTACTCTTTTTCAATACTTCGTCTATAGATAGATATGTGGTAGTTTTGTATTGCATGAAAATTATATCCATGTTGGATTTCTTTGAAAATCATGAGTGGGAACCTAGGGTTGGTTGTTAAAAAATGAGTTTGTTATCATTAATCATTGATTGGGCTAATTGGGAAGTAAATCTAGCATGATTATGTAGAAAGAACAGAAAGCCCTAAATTATATTTTGATTTGGCAAATTAAAAAGGGAGGATGGTTGAACAATGTTTGTAAATTATTATTGTTAATATGGGTTGTGTAAAAGTGTTAATGGCTAAGGGATTAAATATGGCATTGGGGTTATTTTGAAATGAACATATTGAACTAAGATGAGTTATGGCTTTATTGTCTATGAAATTGGTTTTGTGAAATGAAAAGAATGAGATTGGTTTTGTAAAATGAGAAAAGTGGGTTGGAATAAGTGGTGGAATGTGTTGGTCTGGAAAATTATGAAAGTTGATCTTGAAAATGGAAAATGAAAAGATAACTCTATGTGAGTCTTGGAAAGTAAATGTGAGTGTTGAATTATTTTATCATGAGTGTTGAATACACACATTTGGGGGTTTTATCTTTAACTATCGTACTAGTGTTGTTGTTGGGCTTAAGATCTCCTGAGAGTTGAGTCTTTTTAATAAGTGTGTTGAATACATGCATTTAGAGGTTTTGTCCTTGGTCATCGGTGGAGGATGACATTGTTGTGTGGGATTGTTGTGTATGCATTACACTTGTGATTGGTTGAGCATTGTAGTATCATTTATGTGTATGTATTACACTTTTTGGTTATGCTTTGTCGCGTTGAGATGATTGGTGTTATATACCACGCTTAGAATCAGAGGTACCATTACCTTCCAGCTAGCGCCTGGAGAATTGGCTGCGCTGAGAATCTGAGATACCACACCCTTCCAGGTAGCGCCTGGTAAAATGGAACAGAGGTACCATTCCCTTCCAGCTGGTGTCTGGTAAATTGGCATATTGTTGTGAGAGGTGTATCTTTGGCTTACCGTGCCTATGGCAGGTAGAGTAGAGCTTTTTATCATCATTGTCTCAGTATATCTGAGTATGTTATGGTTTACGATGGTTACAGTTTTGACAGGCCGAGTTGCCTCAGTTGTTGATTACATTCATGTTGATGATTTGTTATTTCCTTTTTGCTAAAGGCATGCATGTATAGATGTGAATGTGTTGGGAACAGACGTAAATACAAATTTGAGATTTTGGAAAGATTGAAGGAAATTAGATATTTGTGAACATATTTTGAAAAAGGCAAATCTGTTGTAAGTACGGCATAAGGGTGAAAAGTAACGGGCTTGACGAAATTGTTTTTTTTTAGAATTGTTATTGTCATGAAAATTTGGAAAAGAGGGTAATGAAAAGATGAGAAAGGTGAATCGTTTTCAGTGATTGAATGAAATGGTTGATTTTGAGAAAAGCTCATACATATGTATATTTTGTATAAACTGCCACATCATTATTCTAGTATGAGATTGAGCATTCATGATCATAGCTATCTGTAAATTGTTGTTGTTGAGGACCATGCTGAGATCCTTACTGGACTATATGTTCATCCCACGTTGTTGAATCTTTTTTAGGTGTTAATCAGGATGTGCTACAAGATTTTGGATCTTCATATTTG
Source organism: Camellia japonica (assembly GCA_030407325.1). NCBI lineage: Eukaryota > Viridiplantae > Streptophyta > Magnoliopsida > Ericales > Theaceae > Camellia > Camellia japonica. The sequence continues at coordinate 177,226,780 of JAPPVO010000031.1, forward strand.
TTGGCCACGGGGCCTCTTTTGTGTTGGCGGAATGCCATTTATATAAAAGGCTTATACCCTTCTTCTTGATCCTTTAATGATGTAAGCCCACGGGCAGTTTATTTAGTATGCTCATGTTGTATTTAATTTGTATTCGGATGAGAGAATTGTTATTTATTCCTACTTATTGAATTAAAGAGTTTTCCGCATGTTATCTTTGATAATGGATTAAATTAATGAATTTGGTAATGACTTCGAGTAATAAAAAGTGGGGCTTGACAAAAAGTGGTGGCCTGTGGCCGGAAGTGATTGCCAATAGTCAGATATAGTAACTGGTTGTGGTAGTTGAAGGTTGTTTTCAAGAAAATGTGATTGTCGAAGATAGTTACTGATGGTGGGAGATAGTTGTTGGCAATGGCATGTGGTTGTTGAGGGAGGTAGAGTTCGAAGGTCGTTGGTGGAGGAGGTCATTAGTAATAGTAACAGGTAATAATAAGCAATGGGTGATAGTCGGAAAGAATGGAAAAAAAGAAAAAAAAAAGAAAAAGAAAAAATAATTAAACAAAAAATTAACCAAAAAACTTCTTTTGTGTTTACAAAATTTGTGTACAACTTTTTGAAAAGAAAACAAAAACTAAACGAATTTTTACGTATGATTTTTAAAATTTCTATAAATATAAATAAAAAATTATAAATATAAATGTTATCAAACATATTATTAACTTTATAGTCATAGATTTAAAATTTGGAAAAATAGATTAATGGATTATGTTTGGAAAACTTATGTGTAGATTCTAATAAGTAAACTTATTGTTTAATAGGCCGTATGATAATTAATGATATTTTTCATCAAACACTATTAAAAAAAAGTCACTAATTGTTAATTTTCAGCGACAGGATGAAAATTATTACGAAAAATATCACTAATTATAAATTTTAGCGATGGATTAAAAAAAAAGTGTCACAAAAAAAGTCACTAATTTTCAACTTCCAATAATAGCTTGAAAAATTCGCCACTGAAAAACGTCACTAATTGTAAGTTTTGGCAACAATTTCAAAAAACCGTGACCAAAAAAAAATTATTAATTATCAATGTTTAGCGACATATGTAAAAAATCATCACAAAAAATTATTTTCAGTGACAATTTTGCTACGACTAATTTTCAATCGGAGTTGATAGAAATTAAATCTAATTATTAGGACCTATTAATAACTTACCCTTTACGTTTCACTTATTCTCACAATTGCCTAGCAATGGTATTTGTAGTAGTTAAACTTTAACAGGAGCATTCACATGAGGAAGGGTACAGTTTTTTTGGGAATACATAAATCAAACATGCGTTTGGTAACGTTTATGTTTTTTGTTTATGTTTACAAAAATTTTATAAACTGATTTTTGTTTATTTTTAAAAAAACATAAATTATAAATGCGTTTGGTTTTAACAAAATGTTTAAAAAATTTTAAAAACATAAACTAAAAAATATATTTGTTCAGGCCTAAAATATTTATATTTATTTTTTTATTATTTATGACAATGGGATCACACACATTAAATTGAAAAAAAAATTAATTAAAAAAATAATTGAAAAAAAAATTAATTGGAAAAAAATTAATTGAAAAAAAAATTATTTGAAAAAAATTTAGTTGAAAAAAAAAATAATTGAAAAAAAAATTAATTGGGAAAAAAAATTGAAAAAAAATTAATTGAAAAAAAAAATTGAAAAAAAAATTTGAAAATAAATTATTTGAAAAAAAAAATTGAAAAAAAAATTGAAAATTTATAAACTGAGACAACCATTTATAAACCAAAAAAATTATCAAACAAGTTTTTATGACAGTTTTTAAAATTTTTGTAAATATAAACTGAAAATTGAAAACAGAATAGTTACCAAACAGGCCAACGTTTTCAGTTTTCTGTTTATATTTACAAAAATTTTAAAAAACTCAAATAAAAACTTGTTTGGTAAATTTTTGATTTATAAATCAGTGGTCATAGTTTATAAAATTGGCCAAAAAATGTAAACTCAAAAAATATGTTTCCGTTTTGAGTTTTTAGTTTTTTTTTTTTTTTACCACCCAACACTAGCCACCACCCGCCACCATTTTCCACTACCGCCTTCCGCCACCACCACCCATCCCCCACCACCACCTGCCACCACCACTCACCACCCACCTGCTACCACCACCCACCACCCGCTACCAACACCCACGTGTCAGCCACCATCACCCACCACCCACTTGCCACCCACTCGCCACCACTACCCACCTGCCATCTACCCGCCACCCGCTACTACCATCCACCGCCCGCCACCTACTCGCTACCACCACCCAGCACCCATCTACCACCACCATCCACCAACCGTCACCACCAGCTACCCACCACCACCAGCCACCCATCACCACCACCCATCAGCCACCCACCCGCCGCCCCCCACACCATACACCACCACACCACCACCTACACCCCCCGCCACCTATCTGCCACCAACCACACCACCCACTCGCAACCACCTGCCACCTTCACCCACCCACAACCACCACCACCCGCTACCACCCACACTACCCGCCATCCGCCACCCACCTGCACAACCACCCCACGTCACCACCATCTACCACCCGTTACCACCACCACCACCACACACTCACTACCACCCACCAAACGCCACCGTCACCCACCCACCAACATCACCACCCGCCACCTACCTGCCACCACCACCACCCGCCACACCCGTCACACACTTGTCACCACCACTTACCACCTGCCATCACCGCTACCGCTACCACCACCACCACCCATTTGCTACCACCCGCCACGTCATCCACCCACCCACAACCACCACCCCCGCCACCCACTGCCACCCGCCATCCGCCACCCACCTGCCACCATCGCCCACACCCGCCACCACCACACCCACTCGTACACCCACCATCGTCACCATCACCCACCGCCACCACCACACCACCCACTCGCCATCACCCATCACCCCCGTCACCACTTTCCACCACTGTCTTCCGCCGCCACTTGCCACCATTTGCCATTTCTCACTCTTTTTTATATTTTAAATTTTTTTTAAACATTTTGTCAAATACCAAACGCATTTGTAGTTTATATTTTTTAAAAAATAAACAAAAACCAATTTATAAAATTTTTGTAAATATAAACTGAAAACGTAAACGTTACCAAACAGACCCTAAATATATTTATGAATTTATTGAAGAGTCACACTTTTAAAAATCTTATTGACCCATATTATACATTCGATTCTATGATGGACTTTTATATTTCTAAACAAAGAAGAGTAAGACCCCTATTACAAGCTAGAATGTTCCAACTAGAAGAGAAGAATCAGTTCCTGACAACACAAGTTGGTTGGAATTGGTTCATCAACTGGTTTTGAATATAAACTTTAGGGTGACTTGCTAAGAAAATTATGGAAAAGACCATTGAAAGGCATATATGCTTGCATTAGAAATTAATAAAAAAAAGCAAACCACTCCCATTTGCAATTGCCGGTAATGAACATATGTTGCTGTTTTTAACTTTCATAAATTTTCCTTGGAATATTAATTCTCAACAATTCTATGGAAAAAATGTCGATGGTTGGATTTTTGTGGAAGTCGTTTAAACATTTGTCATAGTCAAATTTACAAATTTTTTCTTATAAATTGATGTACCATTTATCATGTTAGACTAGTCTCACTTTTTTTTTTTTTTTTTTTTTTTTTTTTTTTTTAATTTTTAATTTTTTGACTATGATAGAATCGAAATAGAAATGTTGCACTTGACATCATGCTAGATAAAGGATCGCCTCATTCATTAGGATAACTCTCGGTCTTTAATGAGTCTCGATTCTTTTATTTTCTCTTTATTTATTTATTTATTTATTTTTTGTCAATCAGTGAAAATTATTTACAATATAAAGATAATTACATCTAGATAATCCTAATCTAAGTCCAACAACAAACCGCATAATGTAATATAAAGATAATTACATCCGAACAATCATAACTCAACAACTATAGACACTCAACAACAAACCCATAATGGGCTACGGCCCATTTCTTCTTCTTCTTCTTCTTCTTCTTCTTCTTCTTCTTTTCTCCCCTTTTTGTCAATTGTTAAAAAATTATTTACAATATAAAGATAATTATCTCTAAAAGTCCCAACAACCAACCCATAAGACCCATTTCTTCTTCTTCTTCTATTTTTTTTTTCTTCTTTTGTCAATCATTAAAAAATTGATTACAATACAAAGATAATTACATCTGAGAGTCCCAACAACCAACTCCATAATAGGCTAAGACCCATTTCTTTCTTCTTTTTTCTTCTTTTTTATTTTATTTTTATCTATCGTTAAAAAATTATTTACAATATGAAAATAATTACATCTAGGAGTTCCATAACGCAGAAGAAATAAACAATACAACAAAGTTTCTCAAAATAAAGAAACAAATTATCATTCTTTACATATAGTAAGGCAGTAGCGCACTTGGTAAAGGCTTGGAAGTTAAGACCCCAGGTCTGAGCCAATCTCTTGAACATAGCACAGTTGGTTAGGAGGTTAAGTCTCAAATTGTTATTACCATAGCACTTGATGTGGGTTCGATACTCCCCGTTAAACGAGTCCTAACTTAAGCGAAACTTGTTTTGGTAGATCAGGATAAGTTCTTAGGTTATAGTCTTTTGCTTAGAACTGCCTATTTTTTCAAGACAAATGTCATTCAAATATATAATTACCGATGTCCGATCACATATAGAATATCTAATATCACATCGAATTTGGTAAAGTCCAAAGTGTTTGTTGTTGGGAGGCTTTTGAAAGGAAGAGAAGGAGGTAAGTGACGAGATAAAGGGTGGAGGGAGGGAGGGAGGGAGGAAAAGGAGTGGGCGGTCAAAAATGATTCAACCATTAATTTACTTAGACTATGCTTAAGGCTTACGAAAAAAAATCATAAAAATTTTATTATTAAAAGTCCTAATTTTTTAAACATTTAATTAGTTAAGACTTCATTTTAATATTTAATTTGAAATCTCCAAAAATTTTGAACCGCTATTGGGGCAGTGTCGGTGATGGAGCATATTAGGAAGAGGGAAGGGAGGACGCAGAATGTGAAAGAGATAGCCAAAAAGAGGAGAAAGTGTAGCAAAATGGTCCTTGTTTTGGGTGGAGTTCAAATTGACTAATGTGCCTCTTTTTCTTTTTTTTTCTTTTTTGTTTTTTGGTTGTCCATATATGCCGTGTCCTTTAACTAGTATAGAGACACGTATAAGTATTTCCTCTGACTTTCTTTTCCTATGCTCTATACAAAATAATTATCCATTCTCTTACTATTTGAGAAAGAAAATATTTTATATAACATATATGTCATGTGATTAAATTGAAGTAATATGTTATTTTACTCATTATTTGTGATTTCATAAATGTGAATCTCGACCGATATTGAGTGTTCGGCCACATTAAACTCTGATATTATTTTTTTTCTACAAGACACATAAAATTTTAATTTAGTTATGTGATATACCGGTTATATAAAATATTTTTTGGTTAAATTACATTGATAATTTTAATATTTTGTCTTGTGTCTCATATTAGTTTTTATACTTTCAATTGACTCAATTTTTTTTTTTTTTTTTTGATTAGCAAAGAAAAAAGAAAACTTTATTAATGAAAACATGCAAGTACAAGCATCAATTTACATCAATAAAGGAGGGAAGTGCAAAAAGCATCATAGCTAATACACCACGATCTCAACTAAGTTGGCACCAAGGAGGAAGCACAATCATTTGTTAGCACTAAACACACAGATTGGCGAGACATCAATCCACAAACAGATATACATAAAAGGAAAAAAAAAAAAAAAAAAAACAAAAAGGCCAACCAATCACACAACAAGGACATCCTCATATTAGGACTAATACACCAGCACCCTCCCCCATTGGCTTACAAACAACTTCTGACCTGCTTCAGATTAGCAACAATATCATGCACTGAGTATCTAATACCCTTCAGATTAGGCTTAACCCATAATGCAATTCTGACTTTCACGAACTCCCCCAATCCTTCAAGATCAACATGCCCTTCCTTAAATAGACAGTTGTTCCTTAGTTTCTACACAGACCACAGCATAGCCAAAGGGACAACCTTCCAAATCTCCAACTCCTTCTTCCTCCATTTCATTCCAGACCACCAGTGCAACAAAGTCTCCACAGAACCTGGTGTTGCCCATTTTACATCCCACCAATTCACCAAAACAAACCATACATTCCAGATCAAAGGGCATAACAGCAACACATGATCAGCTATTTCCACCCCTGCCTTGCAAAATACACAAAGAGAACTAACATTATCATTCAATACTCCAATCCTATGCATTAACTCTGCAGACTTTATTCTCCCTCTCCAAGCTAGCCAACTAAAAAACTGAACCTTTGGAGGTGCTGAATTTTTCCACAGAACCTTTGAAATGCTGAGCATTGGCCCTTTAGCTGCCTCCATTCTTTGCCATACCGAAGCCACGGAGAACTCTCCTAAACTACTTGCCAGCCATAAACAAGAATCCTCAGCAGTAGGATTTAAAATAGGTGCCTCTGATAACAATTCAGTAAGTCTTTGAACCTCCTCTTCCTCCCAAGCTAAGAGGGATCTTCTAACCTCCAGTTTCCAATCTATGCCCTGCCCTTTCCCGTGATAGAAAAACTACAATGTACCTTCCTTATCCATTGAAAGACTGAACAATCTAGGAAAATCATTCCTCAGACTTCTACCATTAAACCATTTATCATTCCAAAACTGTATACTCTCCCCATTTCCTACAATAAGTTTAAAATTTTGTGTAAACAACTCAGCCACAGCAGTATTTAATGAAACAGATGATACAATCCCCTTTCATACTAAATACACCATAGCAGATTCCACTGTTGCTGGAATCCACCTGCCCCCAAACCCACCATATTTACTGCACACCACTTGTTTCCATAATGACTGTTGCTCTCTACCATACCTCCACCACCATTTCAATTGAGTCAATTTTATTCTTCATTTTAGATTTTGTGTCAATTTGATTCAATTGATAAAACCGTTAGGATTTTTGACGGAAAACAATCATTGAGTTAGTTGAGATTAATTTACTTGAATTGGTTAATAATTTTGTTTTTAAAAATATGACGCAAGCCTCTTATTATATACGTATTTTCCATTTAAAAAAAAAAGTATTAAGAATTGTAATTAATTTATTCAAATTGACATAAAATTATAAATTAATTATCAAAATCAAATCAATTAAAATTACACAAACAAAATGATGCAAATTGAGACACATGCCTCTTATTATGACACGTGCCTCTTATTATATACATATTTTTCATAAACAATATTAAAAATTATAATTAATTGAATAAAATTGAGACAAAATTATTAACCTATTCAAATCAATTAACATTACACGAACAAGATGATGCAAAAATCAAAGAATAAATAGCTGACACAAATTGCCCTTTTTTTTTTGTTTTTTGTTTTATGGGACACACAACTACGGGTAGGTCCGGCCTATTAAGTAGACAACTATCCTTTTTCTTGGGTTCGTGGGTTGTCTGAAATCAAAGAAGGCGATTATTCCCAAAAAATGGGACAGAAAGTAGAATTTTCATTTTCCTGGGTAATCCATTATGTAATTTTCCGGGAAAGGAAGCAAACATGATTAAGATAGATATGACGAAGAACCATTCAAGCTCTCTTTTAGTATCCGAGGAGACGAGTTGTGGCTTTTGTTTGTCAAAATCTTAATTCTGAAGTATATACACACCACATTCCCACGTAAGAAACAATGATCCAAATGAAGAATGATGTTTCAGCCAAAATGGGAATCGAAGACCCACAAACGTGAATGATTTTAATACATGTGAATGATTTTAATTTGTTTATGCATGGGCCCAAAAATATTTATACAAATCACAAACCAGCCATGTTCGTCAACTTTGGCCTAAAATTCAGTCACCATTTTAATTTATAGGGCACTTATGGGTCAGTCTTATTAATTAGATTTATTTAGTTACAAGTCTTAATTAATAAATCTATCATTGTAATTTTTTTTATAGTATCCACCATCTTTACTCATACACTCACTCATTTACAAGAATCTACCACCATCTTCTATATACACACAAAAAATAAGAGAGATTGATAAATTTATCACTGAAAAATAATCTGAATCTAAAACAAATGAGGCGGTGGTGATATGGTGGTTGTATAAATCGACAACGGTAAGGTGTAGATTTACGACTGTAAAGTGTAAATCGGCGACGGTAGAGTGTAAACTGCAATGATGGTGGAGATAGTTGGTGAACAGTGATAGAATTCGAATAATGACAGTGGTGGTGGTGCGTAAATGACGACGGTGGTGGTAGTAGGTAGACGACAGCGGTGGTAGCGGGTGGACGGGCGATGGCAGTGATGGTAGACAATGGTGGTGTGAAACTTTTGGAAAAATGGTGGTGGTGGTGGTGGTGGGTAGACGGTAATGGTAGCGGGTGGATGGTGACAGTGGTGGTGGTGGTAGACAATGCTAGTGTGAAACTTTTGGAAAATGGTGGAGATAGAGAAGATGAAACAACTTGATAAATATAGATATTTTAAGACTTATTTATTGGTGCATTCAAAAAACAAAAGGGTTGGGGTCTTAGCTGCTACTGCTAGTTCTTTTTGTGTGTTTTGCAATACTGAGGAGGAAACTTGGAAATATGTTATTTTTTTGTCCACTGATCTGGGAGTGCTGGTCACTAATGGTAAAGTGGTGGGACCTGGTATGGGTAATACCTGGATCAGTTTAGGGGCTGCTACAATGGTGGTCTAGTGGCAAGTTCAAGTCAACGGAATCCAGAATTTGGCAAATAATTCCTTCTGTGGTTTTCTGGTATGTTTGGAAATTAAGAAATGATTGTACATTCATGGGGGCGTAACCTGCAATTGAAAGCTCATGTGAAAGAATTAAGGTGCTTATTGCTTTATGGGCCAAATGGGTATTGAAGTTTGATTACTCTGTTCATGATTTTGTCTCTAATCTGCAACAGATTGGGTTGTCTGTTTGAGGTGTGTTTTGTGCATGCATCAGCTGCTCTGTCTAGCTCTGGAGGCAACACAGCAAATGGAGCTCCTCTGGGTCTGTGTACGGGAAAGAAATAAACCTTCTCGTATATCTGTTGATCAGTCTGCACTCTCCGTACGACGTCGCTTTATCATGAAAATACGAACGTGAGCTGGCCGGCGGGTGTGTGCCGGAAACCTCTCCGATGCCTAAGTCAGTAAGCTTGACAAATAGACCAAAGCTCTGTGTATTCAGAAAACAAAGTTGTGTTACTCTCATAGGTGATGCTTGTGAGCTTTTATAGGTTTCGAGTGGCACAATCTAGTAGGACTTTTACTCCTCCATGTAGAGTCCTCCTAGGATTCATATCTGAAGGATAATGCTTATCCCCCAACACCCTCACTGCTTAAACCAAGTGAGATGGTTTTCCATGGCCGAACTACAATACGACCGAAATAACACTGCCGTACTATACAGGCAGGTATGGCCGATCTAACTACTAGTTCGGCTCATTCCTTCCTTGCTTCTATCCCAGCTGCGAATGCTAAGACCGAGCTATCCATAGAAGTGTCAAGCCGAACTAACTCAAACAGTCCTGAAGAAGGTTCTCTCATACTCCGGTTAGAGGAGATGACCGGGCTAATCCGTAATACGCCGCAACCGAGCTACCCCGTGCCCATCTGACAACCAAACTAACCGTAGTACTCCTTTGAACCGAACTAACCATAGTACTCCTTTTGACCGGTGTATCCACTGTCTTTCGTACTTGGACCTATCTCGGCCCAACACCCAGCTCGGCCTAATTTATATATATAAATTACCTCTCAATTGCCCCTTAATTCCATCTGCATAGCATGATAGGATTATCTGTTCATCAGCCGAGCTAGAGTCCCTAAGCCTTTCCAGCCGAGCTACAACCATTTAGCTTATCCAGCCGAGCTAAACTTAAGCCGAGCCATTCTTATCCGGTCACAACGTCTTTTCAATCACCAAAACTGAATCGCTTCCTATTCCGTATACACGTGGCATGCTCCCATTGGCTGAAGGCAGCTGTCAACGCCGTCTTCGTATTTCGCAATTTTTGAACAATCCCCGCTTTTTTTGGCTTTTTACACAAAACAACCCTCTCATTTCTGAATCATCCTCACACTGCTCATCTTCTTCTCTTTCTTCGAACTCTTGCTGTTTTTCACGTTGCTCCTGAAGAAACTGTGTGATTTTGCTACCATTTCTTGCATCTTCAGTGCTTCTACTTCTTCATCTGGTAAGCAGCTGGAATCTATTCTGTTTTTCTTCTTTCTGCTTTCGTTTAATCCATTGTAGTTTGTTTGGTGTTTGTTTTTGAAAAACACCCTTTTGCTTCCATTGGTGCTTCTCTTGAAAAAACTTAACCATAGAACACTCGAACACACATAATATCCTGTATAACACTGGCTTTGATCCACAATCACGAAGCAATCGAACTAGAAAAACTGTTTTTGCTAGATAGAAGTTTAGTTAGATTATTAGCCGAACTAACACTTATGCAAGTAGTTTCAATAAGCAAAACCACTTCTGATTCACCTTAACCGAGATGAACAAACCGAACTAAGTTTGAACTTAGCATGCTAGAAACCTTGACCTTCAACCGAGCTAAGTCTTCGGGGCTAAGCCAACTTTCTCAGTTTCCAAACCGAACTCAGAAAGCTGCCCCTAGAAGCTCAACCAAAGTAACAAAACCATAGCTCAAACCGAGATAACAAACCCATACACCAACCGATCTAGTGAACCCCTTGCTCAATCCGAGCTAACAACCACTCGTTGAAACCGAGGTAGAACCTGTAGCATCTGCGTAGCCGAAGTAAGACTTCTTTTTTCTTGCTTATTTGTAGCACGGTCCAATGATCTGTGCTTAACCCTTTGTTTTCCACTTTGCAGACTTAGGTTGCCCAGGCACTGCGCACTCAACCGAGCTACTGAGCACAATTTTCAAACCGAGCTAATTTATTTATAACTTAAAATAAATGGGGAAATATAGGTTCTTGGTAGAAACACCAGGGGGTTTGGCCGAATTCCGTAAGGATTATAAATCCTTGACGACGTACAACTTGTCTTAGCCAAAAAAGACGTTACACCATGGGGGAATGAGGGCTTTGTCCCTTTTACCCTTCTTTCAATAATCGAGACCGGACTAAGATTTCCAGTCCAACCATTAATTTGTGAGTTTCTTAGGCAAACCAGACTATGCCCAACCCAGCTCTCACCAATTCTTACCGAATCATAATGGGAATAGCCGAACTAAACCGCCAAGCCGGTCTTAACCTTGGTTTAGCCGAAATATTTCACCAATACTCCATAGGATCCAAAGAGGATGGGTGGGTATATTACTTAAGAATACGTCGTGGCCGAGAGAAAATAATTAAGGATACACCGGATAAAGATTTGAACGATGACGATTTTTTCTGGGTAACTGGGAACTTTGAAGATCATCAAGCCCAGATTCCTGGCCGAAGAATAAATTGGAAAAAAGGCATACCCGGTATAGATATTTCGGCTCTATTTCATGTTTCTCTTTATTTCGGCTTTCTCCTTCTGAACCGAACTAACAGTTGTCTTCTTTTGCAGATAAAGCCCATCTTCGATCAGTATACGGTTATCCGAACTTGGATACGCTCCGCGCCGCACTACGACATAACGAGAGAAGTTGGACCAAGCTGTTAGATTTTGAACCGACATATAGATACAGCGGTCGCCGAAAAGCGAGAGTGACCGACTTCCTTCTTGAAGACGCACCAGAACCGAACCCATCCTTGCCCCAGATAAACCTAATCCCTCTCTCAGCCGAACAAGAGACGGCAAAAAGGAGCAGACTGAAGGCCCTGCTGACCGCAACAAACCCAGCCGAGGTACCACAAACCGGCCAGACCACTGAGACCGTGGTAGCCCTCCATCTCAACGGTTGTCCTCATCTCGCCAAGCAAGCGTGCCGGACTAGCCAAACCGAGCAACGACTTGCTGATGAGGATGAGACGATTCTGCCACCAAGCCCCCTCCAAGCCCTGAACGAAGTTCTCAACCGGAGCAGTCTGACCAAGCTGCCTCCTCCAAATGGCTTCCAAACCTTACCTTCCAGAACCGAGACATACTGCAATCAGATTCGATGGTATCCGAGAAGGACACTTGATGGCTTTCAACCTAGCCAAGAGTGTGTGCCTTCCAAAGGACATGGAGCACCACTACAAACAGCTAAGCACCGAGATAAATCCATCCGATCATCAACAAAGTCAATGATACTGGTAAATAGCTCTCTTTTTCTCCTTGTAATTTTTTCAACTTTCCGTCCGGCTAAAGGAAAAGTTATAACTCCTTTGTAGGCCATTCAAAAAAATAACGTCACACACAGGAGAGTGATGGAGCTCAGGAGAAACACAAGGGAGGCCATAGCAGAGGCCGAAGCAAAGACGACCGAGCTAGAAGAGGCCAGAAGGCAAATAGCCGAGCTGCGATCTGAGAACGGCCGACTGACCGAACTGGTTAGTTCAACCAAAGCAGAGAAGCAGAAGGCTGCCATCGAGCTGAAGGATAAGTACCTTCGTGAGCTGGCGAAGATGGAAAAGAAGAAAAATACCGAAATAACGCAGCTGAAGGAGAGCATCAAAGGAGCCGAAAAGCAAGGCTTCAAGAAGGCAGAGGATGCCTATATCTAGCAATGTGAAGCCGCCAAAGATCTGTTCTTCAAGTGCGGCTGGAGGAGTGCGGTGGAGCAGCTCGGTTGCGGGTCCGAGACCGAGGTATATAATGCTCCGCAGTACTTCATTCCGGCCTCACTGGCGGAATACGCTGCCGATCTTCAAAAGCAATTTCTTGAAGAGGGTTCAGGCTCTGAAACAGATTCTGATTCTGAGGACACTCCGGTTGTCAACGCGGACCAATCAGTTCGGTCGGAACCCACGGCTGAAGACCAGATTATTGAGCAACCAGGTGAAACCGTGCTACCGGCCGAAACCACTCTCGTGACGGAGACCGAGCTTCTGCCTGAAACCGGTCTTCGTGTTGATGCCGATGCTGAGTTCGATGCTGAAATTGGAGATCTTTTCCCCTGATTGTCTTTGTGCTTTTCTTTTGTTTTTGAACTTGTAACCGGGCTACGGCCCTCCCATTGTACTTGCTCTCCACTTTAATGAATGAAAATTTCGCTTTTGTGCTCAACTCTTATTCCGGTTTTGTTCTGTGTGCTTATGCCTGTAATGAATTTTCAATGTTTTCAACTGCTATTTCGGTTTGCTTTCCTGTTTGAGCATGCTTTCTTACCACATTTTTGACCGAGATAGAGTTTTCCGGTTCTAGCTATTCAATCCTACTAGCCAACCACTCTTCAGCCGATATAACTATCTTGGCTAAAGAGTACAAAGAGTTGGTTTAATCCGTCTATCCACTCTTCAGTCATAAATTTACTTCGGCTGAAGAGTAACAGGTGTTGGTTTAATCCAGCCAACCACTCTTCAGCCATAAACTTACTTCGGCTAAAGAGTACTAAGTGTTGGTTTAATCCAGCCAACCACTCTTCAGCCATAAACTTACTTCGGCTGAAGAGTACAAAGAGTTGGTTTAATCCAGCCAACCACTCTTCAGCCATAAACTTACTTCGGCTGAAGAGTACTAAGTGTTGGTTTAATCCAGCCAACCACTCTTCAGCCATAAACTTACTTCGGCTAAAGAGTACAAAGAGTTGGTTTAATCCAGCCAACCTCTAAGTTGGTTTTTCCAGCCAACTTAGAATACCGTGTTTGGTTATTCCGACCAAACGTCCTGCAGCCTGGATCCTTATCTTGGGCTTAGGAGGGGTGCTGGTTTAATCCAGCCAACCTCTAAGTTGGTTTTTCCAGCCAACTTAGAATACATGTTTGGTTATTCCGACCAAACGTCCTGCAGCCTGGATCCTTATCCTGGGCTTAGGAGGGGTGTTGGTTTAATCCAGCCAACCTCTAAGTTGGTTTTTCCAGCCAACTTAGAATACAATGTTTGGTTATTCCGACCAAAACATCCTGCAGCCTGGATCCTTATCCTGGGCTTAGGAAGGGTCATAGTTGGTTAGTCCGGCCAACTATGTTTACAATGCTCTAAACATACTAAAGTTACCTTCTACTGAAAACAATTATACTGAAAATGAATCGACTTGTTTTATTGAGAAAGTAAAAATTACACATACTTAAAAGAAAAAAAAAAGCTAAAAATAAAATAACTTTAGATTGGCAGTGTTCCATGGCCTGGGAATTGCCTTGCCGTCCTCATCTTCTAAGTGGTATGCCCCTTTGCCTGCTAATCCGACCACTTTGTAAGGTCCTTCCCAGTTAGGTCCTAGCTTGCCATCTCTGGTACCAAGGTATTTCCCATCACTTTGCGCAGTACCCAATCTCCGATCTTGAATTGCCTTGGATGCACTGTTTTGTTATACTTTCTGAACAATTCTTGTTGGTAGGAGGCGATGTGAACTAATGCTCTATCTCTTCTTTCTTCCGCAAGGTCAAGCTCCAATGCTATGGCTTCGCCATTTAAGTCGGGGTCAAAGTTCTCGCTTCGAATTGTGGGGAGGCCAACTTCTAATGGGATGACTGCTTCCATGCCATAAGCTAAGGAGAATGGTGTTTCCCTGTTGATCGGCGAGGTGTGGTGCGGTAAGCCCATAAAACATGAGGGAGTTCTTCTGCCCACTTGCCCTTCGCTCTCTCTAACCTTTTCTTCAATCCATCCAAGACTACCTTGTTTGATGCTTCTGCCTGACCATTTGCGTGGGGATATGCCGGTGTAGAATTGTAGAACTCTATCTTGTACTCTTCACAAAAGCCCTGAAAATCCTACCATCGAATTGAGTGCCGTTGTCTGATATCAGTGCCTTTGGTATGCCAAATCGAGTGATGATATTTTGCCAGACAAACTTTTTCACATCTTTTTCCTTTATTGATGCCAAGGCTTCTGCTTCCACCCATTTTGTGAAGTAGTCGGTTGCCGTAAGGAAGAACTTCCTGTTGCCGGGTGCTGTTGGAAGTGGCCCTACTATGTCTAAGCCCCACATTGAGAAAGGCCATGGGCTAGTGAGAGGTAGAAGTTCTCTGGCAGGTTGGTGTATTTGATGTGCGAACTTTTGGCATTTTTCGCATTTTTTGACATATTTCTCTAATCCGCTTGCATGTATGGCCACCAATATCTATGCGAGATTGCTCTGTATGCTAGTGATCTTCCTCCTTGATGGCTGCCGCATACACCCTCATGTATTTCGAACAGGAATGCTTCCACCTTGCTGGGGTGAACACACTTTAGGTAAGGTCCTGAGAACGACTTTTTGTACAATGCCAAGGATGGAGAGAGCCAAAATCGCTGCGACTTTGCTCTTATTTGTTGGCTTCTTTTTTCTCTTCTGGTAAGGTGCCGTCTTTCAGGAACAGTATGATGGGATCCGTCCAAGAAGGGCCTAACTCTGTACAACATACCTCTTCTGCTTCGGGGTCTTCAATGCTAGGTCTAGGCAGGTAGTCGATTAGTAATGGGTGAGGAATGGAGGTATCTGCCATTGAGGCGAAGCCTGCTAGTTCGTCTGCTCTGCTGTTTTCCTCCCTGCGATCTGCTCTATCCTGACTACTTCAAATTTTTTGATCTCTGTTCTGACCAACTCTTGGTACTTGGGCATCCTGTCATCCTTTGCTTCGTAGTCGCCAGATATTGGTTTACCACCAGTGTGAGTCGCTATAAACCATTAGCTCGGTGGCCTTCATGTAGAATGCTGACTTGAGACCTACAAGAAGCGCTTCATACTCCGCTTCGTTGTTTGATGCCGAGAAGCCAAGGTAATTGCTTGCTCCACCACTAGGCCGTCTGGAGAGATGAGGACTATGCCAAGTCCTGCTCCATGCCGGTTGGATGCTCCATCCACGAAGAGCTTCCATATCTCTCCAACAAACAACTTCCAGCAAGTGGAGGGATCAAATGATGCTTTGGGATCTTCCATGTTGATGGTGTCTTCTTTAAGGTCCATGCTTGCTGTCTGCCTCTTGTTTTCTGATTGTATCAAGTCTTCATTTGTTGGTGAGTCCTGGCTTGGTGTAGCATGGTTTGCCTCTTCCTTCCCTGTTTCGTTTTGGGCTACCTTGGCATCTGGCTGAGTATATTGCACCAGGGGTGCGCTATTCCGGCGTCAACTTCCATCCCTAGATCGGTTGTTTCAGTCAGGTCGACTGGGCAGATGTGATGACTTCCTGGTGTGAATTCTACGGCAAAATCCGCCAATGCTTGAGCTTTTATTGCGGTTCTGGGTTGGAACTTGATGTCGTATTGCTCCAACTCTACTGCCCACTTCAAGATTCGTCTAGAGAAGTTCGCCCTTTCAAACAAAGCTTTTAATGGGAAGGCTGTGAGAACAACTATGGTGTGGGCGTGAAAGTAGTGCGACAACAATTCCTTGAGGCCATCATCAAGGCCAATGCCAGTTTCTCCAGTGGCAAGTACCTTGTTTCGGCTCCCAACAATGTCTTGCTGACATAATAGATGGGCAGATGTCGGATTCCTTCTGCACGGACCAATACTGCGCTAATTACGTGTTGTGAGATTGCTAGGTACAAGAATAGTTCTTCTTCCAGAATTGGGGTTACAAGTAATGTGGTGGAGAAGACATGTATTCCTTCAAGCTTTCCAGAGCTCGGTTGCATTTGTCGTCCCACTCAAACTTGGCCTTTAGAGCATGGAAGAATGGTCGTAATCTGTCGGACGACTTGGCTTATGAACCGATTGAGCGCAGCGGCCATGCTGGTGAGATGTTGCACTTCTTTGACTGAATTTGGTCTCTCCAGATCCTGAATTGCCTTGATCTGGGAGGGGTCTGCCTCTATACCCCGGTTGGTCACCAGGAAGCCCAGGAATTTGCCAGATCCTACTCCGAATGCACACTTCGACGCGTTGAGGCGTAACTTATGCTTCTTTAGGATCTCAAACATCTCACCTAGGTCCTTGAGATGGTCATTCTCATCCTTGCTTTTGACCACCATATCGTCGATGTAAGCCTCCATTGTTCTGCCTAACAATGGCTCAAACATCTTGGTGACCATTCTCTGGAATGTCGCCCCTGCGTTCTTTAGGCCAAAGGGCATGACCTTGTAGCAGTATAGTCCTCTTGGAGTTGTGAATGACGTCATTTCTTGATCTGGTTCGTGCATGGCAATTTGATGGTAGCCTCTGTATGCATCCAGAAAGCTAAGTCGGTTGTGCCCCGCCGTTAGGTCTACCAATTGATCTATCCGTGGTAGAGGAAAGCTGTCTTTTGGGCACGCCTTGTTGACTGTTTTGTAGTCGACGCAGACACGCCACTTGCCATTCTTCTTTGGCACTACGACTGTGTTGGAGATCCATCTTGGGTAGTGCACCTCTCTAATTGCTCCTGCCTCCAGCAGGTTTCCTACTTCTTCCCGCACTATTTCGGCGTGGTGGAGTGCCGATCTGCGCGTCTGCTGAATGATTGGTCTGGCGGATGGGTGGACATTGAGTTGGTGACAGATGAAGTTGGGGTCAATGCCTGGCATGTCGTATGGTGTCTAGGCGAACACTTCGATGTAGAGGTCAAGAATTCCAAGACCTCTAATCTCTCAGTGCTGGACAACGACGAACCAAGTAAAAAGAACTTATCCGGGTTCTTTTCATCTATTCTGACCTCCACCAGTCTTCCACCGCTTTCTGACTGGCCGCTTTGCCAACATCTGTGAACAGTTTATTACTCTCAGGTTCCTCCACCGAATGAACGTATCCTTTGGTAGCGCGGCTGCCATTCACTGTGACAAAGCATTGTTTTGACATGATCTAGTCGCCATAGACCTCCTTAATTACTCCGGCGTCGTTGGAAACCGCATCACTTGTGGTGGTAGGAGGACGCGCTCGAGCGCATGGCATGCTGCCATGTCTACCCAAGTAATGTTGCAAGTGGAGGGACCTTCAACACCCAGAACTCCACTTGTTTCGTCACACTCCCTGCTTTGACTGGGAGGATTATTTTGCCGACGGGCCATTCTGGCATGGAGTTGAATCCAATTAGGGGAGATACGGTAGGCGCCAAGCCTTTATCTTGCAACTTTAGTTGTTTGAAGGTTTCATAGTACATGATTTCACATGAACTACCCTAATCAATCAGAATCCACTTGACGTCAAAATCCTTGACTCGGAGGGTGACGACCAAGGCATCATTGTGAGGGCAATATATCCTTGCCAAGTCTTTATCCGAAAAAGACATGACGTTTGTGGCCTTAGTCTTCCCCTTCTTGACTGCAGGTTGGGCACTTAGCACCTCTCTTAAGTGCTCAGCCTTTTTGATTGATCCTCTGAGCTCGCATACACGCTCAGGTTCAAAGACTCCATGTATCACGTTGATAATGCCTTGAGGTGGGGCGTCGATCGACATTCCGTTGGGGTTATTATGGTCCTGGGGGGCTGGTTGCGTCCCTCCTTCAATGTATTTGTCAAGATGACCTGCTACAACCATTCCTCCAGGTGCTGTCTCAATGGTGTGCAGTTCTCAGTGTGGTGCCCCTTTTCTTTATGGAAGGTGCACCGTGATCTGTCGTCGTAATCCTTCTGAGCCTCGCCTAGCTTGGCTGGCCACTTGACGAAAGGCTCGTCTCGGATCTCACTAAGTATTCGGTAGATTGGTTTTTTGAACACCGTGGTTATGGCAGTGCGGACTCTCAACCATCTTTTGTCCTGGTCTTCGCCGTTGTCTCGCCTGCCTCGTCCGTTTTTGTTCGGGTGATCTACCGTATTGACCTTTGCTGAGGCCTTCTTCTCTGGTACTATGGTCGTGCCGGACTTCGCTTTAGCATGTGCGCCATCCTCCTCCACCCTGATGTGCTGATGCACTCTTTCCATCAGGGCTTCCATGGTGAGGGGCGGCGTCATGGTGATTGAGTCCCTTAGTCTGTTTCCGACTGGAAGGCCTCTTTTATACTGTGCAATGGCGAGATTGGTGGGACAGTCCCCAATCTGGTTAAAGGTCTCCCGTAACGACTGTTATAGGATCTTAGGGTCTCCTTGTCGCCCATGTCGATGGAGAGTAATTGGTCGATCTCCACTAGTGTTTTGGTGTTTGTTCGGAACTCGTGAACGAAACGCTTCCGCCAACTATGCCCAGGAGGCTATGCTGCCTTCTGGAAGTTTCTCAAACCAAGTCAAGCCTAGGTCACCAAGGCTCGAGGGGAATAGGATGCACATCAAGGCCTCATTGCACTGATATACCGCCATAACCTGGCGGAAGTGGCTTAAGTGTGAGTAAGGGTCCGTCTTCCCCTCGTACGCGGTGAACTTGGGCTGTAGGAAGCCTGAAGGTAGGGGCGCGTTCTCGATTGCTGGGACGAACGGTGAGGTCTGCAGCCTCGCCAACGCCTTGTCCGTCGGTTCGTAGGCGGGGCACGGTATTGGCATTCCAACCTCAACGCTTCCATGCGTCCGAGGAGCCAACCGCTGTAAGGCAGAAACTCTGTGTGGATCGCGCGCCCTGGTGTCCTCCTTCCACCGCGCCTTCTCTTCTAGCACGGTTCGTAGGTCGGACGATCTGGGCAACTCTGTTTGTCTGGATCTCGTTTGGTGCGTATGCGAGGGCCAATATGTGCTTCCCTCAGTGTACAACCTCTCAGATCTCGTCCTCTCAGACCTGGAGTGACAAGTTCTGGAGGACCTGGATTGGGTATCGCCTGTCCTGAGGCTTTTGCTCTCTCCTTATGAGGGTGTAGTATTCCTACTACAATTTTTCGAGTGGCGAGGGGGCGTCTTGTTTGTGCGCCCATCTCCTGTCGCCACTCCTTTTCCCTTCACCTGGCGCTTTAGAGATTCCATGTCCGCCGCCATCCGACGGATCAATTCGTCTTGTTCCCTGACGCGATCCTCCAAAGTTTGAGGATCAATCCTGCGTCTTTGTCTTTCTGGGCTTTGCGAACGAGAGTGATGGGGGCTGTTATTCCACCTTCGTCCCTTGCATCCCTCCTGGAATTTTGTCTTTGCGGTTCCAGGTTCGCCATGGGAGTGACCAAGGGTAGGCCTTCGCGCTTTGCACCCCCTTCTGGAGATAGTCCGTCAAGGGCGGACTACGGTAACTCTTCGTTGTTCGCCATTGATTTTTGAGAGGAAAAGCTTGATCAAGAGGTTGTTCTTGTCTGTATTCCCACAGATAGCGCCAATTGTACGGGAAAGAAATAAACCTTCTCGTATAATCCTGTTGATCAAGTCTGCGCTCCTCCGTACGACGTCGCTTTATTACCTGAAAATACGAACGTGAGCTGGCCGGCGGGTGTGTGCCGGAAATCTCTCCGATGCCTAAGTTAGTAAGCTTGACAAATGGACCAAAGCTCTGTGTATTCAGAAAACAAAGTTGTGTTACCTCTCCATAGGTGATGCTTGTGAGCTTTTATAGGTTTCGAGTGGCACAATCCTAGTAGGACTTTTACTCCTCCATGTAGAGTCCTCCTAGGATTCATACTCCTGAAGGATAATGCTTATCCCCCAACACCCCCCTCACTGCTTAAACCAAGTGAGATGATTTTACCATGGTCGAACTACAATACGACCGAAATAACACTGCCGTACTATACAGGCAGGTATGGCCGATCTAACTACTAGTTTGGCTCATCCCTTCCTTGCTTCTATCCCGGCTGCGAATGCTAAGACCGAGCTATCCATAGAAGTGTCAAGCCGAACTAACTCAAACAGTCCTGAAGAAGGTTCTCTCATACTCCGGTTAGAGGAGATGACCGGGCTAATCCGTAATACGCCGCAACCGAGCTACCCCGTGCCCATCTGACAACCGAACTAACCGTAGTACTCCTTTGAACCGAACTAACCGTAGTACTCCTTTTGACCGGTGTATCCACTGTCTTTCGTACTTGGACCTATCTCGGCCCAACACCCAGCTCGGCCCAATTTATATATATAAATTACCCTCGCTCTGCTTATTTTGTTTTGATCTGTTGGTTGGCTTGTTGTTTTTCTTGCTTTGCTTTGTTGGTTTCTCACCAACTAGAGCTTGGAGCTTGTGCTAGCTCCAAGCTCCTATTTATTGATGTAACTTATTCTCATCAATAGAGATTTCTTTTGTCGATCAAAAAAAAAACAAATAAACAAATAAGACTTAAAGGTATTTAAGACTAGTTGATAATTACTCCTCAATTCATTAACGTACTGTTTAGTTTATTAGAAGGGATTGCAATGAAATGATCATTTTTTCAAAATATAAGTGATATTTTACACTTTGATTCTTTCTTTTATGTTGACTATTTTTTCTTTGGCCCTTAAATTTTTTTCTCACTTTCAAAATCACATTTTAACTTTTTTTCCAATTTACTCTTACGACTAACTTATGTCCAAAATTAGATAGAAAATAATACATTAACAGCCACATAGTATAAAAATTATTTTATTATATATAAGTCACATGTTTTACACAATTTTAAACTTTAACATAATAATATATTTTTTATGTCATATAACGACTAACATGACATTTTTGGTCTAATTTTAAACAAAAATTAATGATGAATAGTAAAAGTGTATAATTATTTTATTTTTTTTTAATCATTAATACACACTATTATTAAATTAATTCTCTCATTTTATTTTTAATAATTTATTTTTTATTTTTACAAAATAACTTGCAATTAAAATAAAGATTAAGGTTATTTTTCAATTATGATAAAATAATTGGGAAAAAAAAAAAAAAAGAAGATAGCTTTGAATGAATGATGGATGAGGCAAAATCTATTGGATGAATGATTCATGAGAGTGATTGGATGGATAATGGGATGGATGATGCATGGCATGGTGTCACGGGCTACCTTGCAAGGCCAACTCCGTGGCGTTTTGCTCGTGGTGGTGTGACCATTTGAGTGCTCAAGAGTGGCCTTTGAAAGGGCATCAACATGGCCTAACATTGGCCCCGAGCAGCCCAAGGCATGTAGGCCACCAACACCCAGCAAGTAGCAAGGCCGCAGCCCATGCCAGCAACCAGCACCAGCGAGCAGCAAGGCCGCAGCCTACTGCCAGCAACATCAGCCGGTAGCAGCAAGCAGTAAGGCTGCATCCCATGCCAGCAGCCAGCAGGCAGGCCACAGCCCAGGCTGCCTGCTAGCATTGCCAGCCACAGCCTAGGCCGCGGCTCAGGCCACGGCCCAGCAGCAGCAGCCAATAGTGCAGAATTTTGGTGCAATGTTTGGGTATCCAAAATGAAGGAATTTTGGGCTGAATTTTTACTGGAAAGAGGTCTTGGGGGAAATGTTTTCCCAACCAAGTGTCATGATTTTTCTTAATTTTTGGAATTTATAAAAAATCATTATAACTCGGACATAGGGCATGTTTCCTCATGCCAGATGGCTAAAGGCTTAACAAGCATATATAAGGGGACAAGGTGTGCTACCTACCTGCCTCCCCGCCCAAACTGGGCTTCAAGTGAGCAACCTTGGAGTAACTCAAGGGCGGGCTTCAGGCATCCAGAGGGGTGTCCAGAGTCTCCACGTGGGTTTGGGAGCCCCGTGGACGGTGCAATAATGTAAGCACTGCGCTTGCCTCCCGAGGGAGAGGTTTAACACGTTGTCTCCCTTATGCCACGCGTTATGTCATCTTGGAGACTCGTTTTAGACTGAATGAGCTATTGAGGCACCACCAAAGGTCTCGTGTGCTAACTCAAGTGCTTGGTTTGGGTTCAACATTGTGCGAGGGCGATCCCGTGGCTTAAGCTAAGCGCTTGGAAGGCAACACCGCATATGTGGGCTATTGAATGAAGGCATCAAGCTATGCATTGACTAAATCCATTGAGGGATTACATTATGCTACAAGTGAGCTACGGATTGAGACGTTGCCTTGCTCATGCTACACGTTGGTGCAACGCTAAGGTGCGTAATGGCCTTAGGCGGAATCTAACACACGTGTTGGCATGAGGACTACGCCATGGGCAAGAGATTGACCCTTGGTGGCTTGTGGGCTTTGCATGGCCGTTTGGCTATCCGATATGCATCAATTGAGACATGCTTGACCGTAAGACATTTCGAGATGCTGTCAAAGACCCTGTGAAATCGTGTATTTTTTAGATATTAATATTTTAGTGAGAGGTATTGGTGGCCGTTTGGTAGTGAGATTTTTAGATGAGAATTTAACTTATTTCCTTATCTTTATTTTATCTCTTTTTATGTCCACCTCATTAGTATTCATCTTTTTGTGAAATAGATTTACTTTTCTTCCTTAGTAAGTAAAATCATTTTTAGTTTCCTTTCTCTCCAAGTTGCTTTGTCTCCAAGGAAAGTTTATTTTCTTTTTCCCCAAGTACACCCTTTTAATGCCCGCCAAGTAAACTTTATTTTATTATTTTTTCTTTCTTTTGTCCCAAGTATCCTTGCCTATTAATTGAGCTCACCTCTCAACTATTTCTATCATTCTTCTTCTTTTTTCACCCTTTTGTTTTTGTTTCATCTCTCTCTCTCTCTCTCTCTTCATTTGTAATACAAATTTAGAATTTAGATTAAGAGTGTTTAGAGTGAAAGTAAGCATTTTCATATAAGAGGAGAGTTGTAGATTTTGAGAAACCTTACATACCTTATGGCTTAGAATTTGGAAATCCATGGAGAAATATCGAGATTCGAGTGTTGGCGACGAAAGAGATTGATTTGAGGTAATTCGTGTGGTATACAATATGCTTCTTTAAATCTCTTTGCAAAGAGTTTATTTTAATTACCGTAAATTTGTACTCCTCTTGATTATTCTGATCGTTTGATAAATTATGTGGAATTATTCGTTGTTGATTCATTTAATTACTCTAGTCATTTGACAAATTCTACGAAGTTGTTCTATGCAGTCAGTGTTGATTTGTCTGGCTAAATGACGTGGAAATGCTCCGTACATGGATCGAGTGGACCTTGCCAATAGCTTGGACCAATAGCCTGGATAAGCGGTTGTGCTTGGGTGAGGTAGGTGTGGCCGATCACTGGTCATGTACTAAGTAGGACTGGGTATTTGGTCTTGGATAAATTATCATATGTTGAGTTAGTCTATTTGTGCAATTGGGTAAATTGCTTGATTATTGAATCTAATCGGTTGTGTAATTGTTGGATCCCTATTGATTTATTCTTTGTCCGAGCCTTGTTATTCTTGTTGTATTGTATACTTCCCGAATTAATTTATTTTTTAGGTGTGGAGCAAATCTAGTGGCGATTGGAGTTGAAGCATTTAAAAAATTATTGAGTTGGAGATTTTTGGGCCCACCACTATATATTGTTTTTGGAGATTTATATAAATTTTAAATTATAGACATTTGTGTAATTATTTTGGATCCAATTTGTATTTTTGAGGTTATTAATTAGTTAGAATTTTAAATTTGAGGTTAAATTGATTTATTAACGGCTCGGAAGTTGGGATGTTACAGACCCAACATGCTATGTTGGCTTGTCGGTTAAGTCGAGGGCCTTCACTAGCACATTGTTGTGTGGCTAGGCACCTTGACGACATGAACCTAAGTTGGGCGAGCACCTTGCTTGAGGTAAGCTTGGCACTATGAAGCGACTTATGTCGTGCTTGGTACACTTGAGGCGTTAGGCCAACTTGTGGCATCTGGGTGAAGACGGAGCTTCCTTGTGAAGTTGTTCTGCTTGACAAAGCATTGCACCCTCATGTTCAAATGGGTGAGATCATTAACACTCGATTTGTCAACGACCTATGGTGGGCTTAAACTTGGTGGAGTTTGGGCGCCACACGGGCGAAAAATTGATCCGCTGCGCCTCTAAAGGAGTCGACCCATGACACACGACCAAGAATTTCCCAGAAAAGCTATAGTCTCAAAATTTTGGAGCCTCATCCTTACCTCTCAATGTAGTAATTCCACTCAATTTGTATTTCTGGAACTCTATGAAAAACATCTACAAATTATTTCTCAATACATATTATTTTCTTTCGTTTATAGTTTTAATTTTATTTGCTAGGTGCAAAATTTCAATAGTTTCTTCATAAATATTTTATGATTCAAACATGATTTTTATATTAGATTATTTTAATTTATTAGTTTATTTATTTAAAAAAAATTGTTCTCTATAATATATTGTTTATTGTATACTCTGGACACAATAGAATTTGATATTTCATCCGAATCAATTAACTAGATTTTATAATATAATCAATTAGTAATCAATCTTTTGGAATTAATCTTTATATAAAATAATCATTTTTATGTTCCGATTGAGAATACCCTATGTGTATGTCTCAATTGGGTTATACAAATTAAATCTGAAATATTTTAAAGAAAAGATTGGTAGAGGATCCTTCATGCCTTAACACTTTTTTTTTTTTTATATATATATTATTATCACTTTAATTTAGCTTTTAGATAATTAATTTTTCTCAAATTATCCAATCATTTCAAAAAATTCAAAATCAATTTTTCTTTATTTTATTTGTGTGTTCAATCATTTTATTTGAACAAATTGGAAATGTGGATTTAACATCGAACTCACTGAGATATATTACTTGGCGATATCCTGCACTTGAGATTGGAATGTAATAGTCACAGTAATTAACTTTATTAGTATATTGAGAAAAATTTGAAACATGAAAGGTCAAAGTAAAATAAAAAATTAAAAAAATAAATAAAAACTCCAGAGTCAAAGTAAAAAAATAGTCAAATATAAAAGGGACAGAATTTACTTTACCCTTCAAAATATACATTCTCATATTTAATTGACTAAAAAGATAACAAAAAATACATTATAAATAAAATTATTTATAGCGATCCCAGTTTCACCCCGACCTTTATTGTGTTCCGGACTCGGATTCCGTGATTGTATATCGTTGCCTATGTCTTGTTTCCTCCCTTTAATTCTTTGAATTTGAGTTTTGGGACTTGTTGGGCGAGTTTGGAACAGATTGGTTGTCTTTTGATACAAATGGTTGTTGCCCAGATTTTGGCTTCTTCGCTCGAGCGAGGCTTCTTGCGCTCGAGCGAGCCCTGTGAAAATGTTTCTTCGCTCGAGCGAGGCGTTGGGTGGCAGACCTGAAGCTTTGCATTCTACGCTCGAGCGACACTTCCTTCACTCGAGCTAGGTGACCTTTTTGTGTTTGGTCTCTCAAGCAAGAACTCCTTCGCTCGAGCGAGCCTGGTGTACATTAGTTCACAGCAGCGCCGTTTTGGCTTCACTTTTGATCTCCTTTTCACCCATAAACCCTAAATCTGCAGTCTCTCTCTCTAAAAGTCACCTTCTCTCTAAGGTTTCATCTAAATTCATTGTGTTCTTGACCCTAGTGTCTTTGAGAATAAGGTAGAGGGCTTTAAGAGTTTCGTGTTGATCCAAGTAAGGGTTGATTTGGTCATCTTTGGAATTTCGATCTTGCTTTTCGTCTTCTACACTTGAGCTAGGGAATTTCTACACTCTAATATGGTTTTTAGCTTAGTTATTTGCTATTGTGTATAGATGATGAGATATGGTTGAGGTTTGGACAAATCTAGGATTTGGGTGTGAAATGAAAAGAGGGGTATTTGATGAATATGTGATAAATGAATATGAGACTTGAATATAAGATCATGTTGTGCCAAAATAGTTGATTTTGGTGTTTGGGTTGATATTTGGAAAGAGGGAGATTTTGCCCTAATTTCGATTAAATTATTATTTTGTATAAATAATTGGGATTAACATTGAAAATGTGAAATTGGAAGGTTGTGGTTATAAATGGTGATATTGGATATGAATTATCTCACTTATGGAAGTTTTGAATAAACCATTTATTTTGAGATTGAACATCTCCTTAGAAATAATTGTATTAGGCTATCGGTGGATGATAGCTATGATTGTTGTAGAAATTGCATGAGGATTAGGCGATTTAATGCTAATCCATTGTTGGTGTCATTGAATATGGCTATGTTTATAAATACATTGTATATGTATGTTTATTGGGAGGAGAAAGGGGATGTACTCCATATATGACTATGTTTATAAATACATTGTATATGTATGTTCATTGGGAGGAGAAAGGGGATGTACTCCATATGTGATTATGTTTATAAATACATTGCATATGTATATTTGTTTGGGATGAGAAAGGGGATGGACTCCATTTAAAGCAAGTTGGCCGGAGTGTCCTAGGTGAAAGACCTGAAAGTTTATATATAAATGGGTGCCGGTTCCTTTGGACGAAATATCCGTAAAATGGCAGGTTTGAAGTGTTTATGTATATTTTTGCATTGTTGGGAAAACCATCGAGTTGTAGTCTCATTTTGGTTGTTGGAAGATAATGAATTTAACTCATGAATTGGGTAGTATTTGTGAATTGGAAATGAATTGAAGGAAAATGGAAATGAGGTTTAGTCTTAGTGGCATATGAATATGCAGGCCTTGTGAATGTTTTAGTATCGGTATTGTTTATGCACGCGGTATTTATACCTTTGCTAAACTTCATATATTGTGATTAGATTATCTCTACTGGGCTGTTAGCTCACCCTATACGGGAATATCATTTTCAGGTGCAAGTGAGATGTTTCCTCTAAGGCAATAGCATGGATGGACTTTCGGGAAGCAAGAGCTTCTTATTTATGCCTTATGTGTGTATGTTTGTTATTTGTAAAGCCAAGGGCTTAAGTTGTAATGAGCGAGGCTCAATTTGTGTAACTAAGCAATGACTTGGAAAGATGTAAGCCTACATGGAATTTAACTGGTTGTTAAATAGTGAACTATGATATATGAAAGTATGTTGTTTCTCATATTTATTCCGCATATGAGTTGTCTTTATCGTATCATTTTGGGGGCATTACATTATTATTCATCATTATAAAAATTAATAATTATTTCACAAAAGAATCTAAAAAATAATTATTTAATTTCAATCTATTCTGTTCACACAAACCAAACAGAGGATAAGTTCTTATCTTAATTTTTTAAATGATAACTACTGGGGTGGTGGTGGTGTGGAAAGGCGCTGGCCTTCCACATAGGTGAGTAGAGCTCGATTGTTAGGGAGCACAACTAGCATCCTATTTATTTGTGAAATTGACCGTGCTATACTCTGCTCGTAATTTTGTCTCTTATGCTTGGGGTTGGTGTATGCTCTGCTTACCCCGATAGTAGGTCATTTCTTTTGAATAGGGATAAATCTAACCATAATACTCCAAGCCCACAGGTTGGAAAGATGCCTCTAAAAGGCACCCTTTTTTTGTTCCAAATATATATCTATATAATAAAGCATGATGATTTTTGTAGCGATCCCGACTTTGACCCGGTCAACTTACGGGGGTCGAAAGCAAAAATGAAAAATGTATTCGAAATTGCTTATGGGAAAGTGTATTTCAAGCTCGAGCGGACCATGTTATATCAGTCTGTAAATTAGGGTTTCAGATCACTTTTTGCAGCCCTCTCTCTCTCTAAAACTCTATGAATTTCCAGATCTAGAGCTTCTCTCTCTAGAAGTCATCTTATCTTTTTGATTTCTCCAAATCTATTGGGATTTAGGCCTAAGTTCTTCACCAAAGTTGGTTATCACCTCGAGGGCTTCATTGTGTGCGGTGGAGATCGAGTTTCGACACCGTAAATTTTGGGGTTTCATCTCAGATTCTCTTCAAAACTTGAGGTAGGCATTTTCTTTGAGTTATATATATGTTTTTGCAAGATCAAAATGATTTTCGAAATCATCCTTTGTTTAGTTTTGAAAATTAATTGTTGATTCAAGAGAAGGAGTGATTTTGAAAGTGGGTTTACTAATTGATCCTTTGAGATAGAAATTTGGAGTTTTTGAAACATGTTGATGAAAGAAAGATATTTTGATGAGATCTTCTCAAATATTTGACGATGAATGGTTTTTGGTGAAAAAACCTAGAAATTGGGGGTTTTTAAGAGAGATGTTGAAAATCTTTAGGCTATGTTGTTATATTTATTTTGTGTGCCAAAGTAAATGATGGTTGAAAATTGTTTATTTATTACATATAAATGATGGTTTTCCATGGAATAAGATAATTGTTGAAGTTTTGGAAATTTTTATTTAAAAGTATTGATATAGTCTTGAAATGACTAAGTTGTTGGAAATGTTTGAAATGTGGGAATTATGTTATCCCTTGGATGAATGGAAATAAAAGTATTTATTCATCTTGCGAAA